>JAJOZX010000817.1:0-40000 GCA_023014485.1 Bathynomus jamesi
TCAACTGCATGTGGATAACATTTAGCATCCGTAACGTGTCCGCGATGTTGAAAAAATTTTCTTGTTCGCTTATTGTGTTCCTATTGTTGTTCCTATTGTTGTTATTCCTATTGTCATTTAAACTTTTTCCTTTGTTCTTTGAGTCCGTCGGGAGAAGTTGATAGTAGCATTTTTTCCCGTATTTGCAGGTTCTATAGTTTGCGTAAGCTCTGCAGATGTCTGGGTGGTAGAATTTACATCCGTCTCCAAATTTACAATGACCATTATTATAGAAGAATTTGCATATTGGGGGATGTTCATATATACATTGTCCTCTTTTAAATCTGCAATTATCTTTTATATATTACCTGCCTATATTTCCTTCCCCATATTTACTCTTGGCCTTTTGTTTTTTGCTCCTTATTGGGGAATAGTTTCACTCCGTTTTCTTGACTGCCCTCTTGTCTTGTCCTATTTGTGCTATTTGTGCTAGTTGTGTTTGTGTCCTTCGTTACCCTTATGCTGTGTGTTGTCTTTACATTCTTTGTCGTCTGTGTGTTTTCGGCCTCGTTTTGTGGCGGTATTTGATTTTTTTCTATTTCGCCTTTCTCAGTTTCTTCCGTTTTCCACTGTTCTTTGTTCCCACTTTCCTCTTTCAGTCTCTTCTCTTAGTCTCTTTCTGATTTAAATACTGTAAAAGAGTTTAATTCGGTCAAGCAGTTTTCGCAGAAAAATTTTATCCCATTAAACTGCTTTGCGTTCGTTATAAGGTAGATTTTTTCATCTCTCCATTCTTGGCATTTAAAATCAAGAAGTAGCTGAGAAAAATCACACCTCATCGCCCCTGTCTCATCTGTTGCATCCTTACAGATACCACAGAGTTGCGGGTATGTATTAATTTCCATGTTGGTGAAGTGAATCAAAAAGGGCTATTATGGGGTGTATTGGATGGGGGATGACTCAAGCTGGGTGAGGGAAAGAATTTTCCCTTACTCCCGGGGCGGCGGATGGGAGATGTGGCACGCTGTATACTTCTCACTGATTGGTCCTCTCGACTGTGGCTACGAGGGATAATGGGGGGATATTTGCGGGCACTATAAAAACAAAAATTTCCTCACAAAGAGACTCTCGTAAAAAAAAAAGCAAATGCTGTATATAATTTATTAATTCACTTTGTTTTTATTTACTTTTTTTTGGTATATGCCGCAATTTTTACCTGTTTAAAAAGAAATACCACTATGCACTATCAATCAACTCACAATATCGGCACCTTTTAAAACTGATTAACCCTTCGTGGGCTAGGTGGGACCGACTAACAAAGAAGACTATGTGGGGTCACCCAGTCCCCAAACTTCAATGGTGAATTTCTGCCATATGCTTAAGTTTATATATACTAAAGTTTGTACATATGTTGCCCAGGACACGGCACGTGGAGCCAATTCACCATGTGTCCCTTTTTTTTTTTTACATTTATTTGAGAATTTTTTAACTTAAAGAATTCAGCACTCAGAAACACTTTTTATATTCACAATATAGATTATAGAATAGGAAGAAATAGAAACTGAACATATGGAACAATGTTTACTGTACACAGTCATCACATACAGAGTTGGAGTGACTTTCGCAAAGAGGCACATCACATTTTGTGCATGACTTTCTCGTCTTCTTATCCATCTTCCTCGGGCACTTTCCACATCTCTTCCTACCTCCTGGATTAGGCCTTGGCTGGGGTGCTGCTTCAACCTCATCCATAAATGCCTCCATACATGCTCTAACATGCTTTGGCAAATATCTACCAGCTGACTCAAAACGTTTCTGGATTGCTGGTTTGCAGAGCTGTTCTGCTAAGTCTGCCAGAAATTTCCTTCGCCTTTGATTCCCTCGATACACATCGGGGGTTTTCTCCATGAAACAGCAACTAGCATTGTAAGCTGCAACATCTACCATCCAGTAGAAAATAACTAATGGCCATCTATTTGTTATGTGCTTACATGAGTAAGTTTTGATAAGTTGGTCTAATCGATCAACAGCTCCTTTTGTGGCATTGTAATCTAGAATTACATCAGGTTTGAAAGGTTCTTCCTGCTGCTTTTTTTGGTCGAAATGCATGGTGCTTAATAACAGAACTGCTTTTATTACCTTTGGGACATAGCTGCATATCATAAGATGCTGGTCCCTACTAAAGCCAAACTTTGATGAATAGAGCTGACGATCATTTGAGGCTTGAAATGATTTAGGTATTTGGCGCTTATTTTTCCTCATAGTTCCTAAGAGTGTTAAACTTTTATCAAGTAGTTCTATGGCAAGGTCAACATCAGTAAACAGGTTGTCAGTGGTAACATTTCTTCCTGACTTCACAATAGTTGAAGTAAGATCTCTAACAACTCTTTGGGCTTGGTGGCGTTCTGGACCTTCAGGACCTTTTCCACTGTATATCTGGCCATTTAGAAGATACCCATTCTTAACGTCGGCCATACTCCAAACCAGGGGTCCCCAACCCTGTGCCCGCGAGCACCATGGTGCCCGCCGACCCTTTTGCGTGTGCCCGCCACTGACTGACAACGATTGCTAAGTTTTTATTTAAATTTTTAATAAAATTATTATCTTTATCATTATCTTTGTTATTATTATTATTATTACTATACTATTATTATTACTGTATTATTATTCATTATTATAATCAGTATTATTCGCAGACTGTTATATATATTACCCAAATGGGCCATTATTTAATCTCACCATTATAAGTCCATCAAAGTTGTTACGGGTAAAAATCCCCTTTGCATATACTTATTAATTGTTGTTAATAAAATATAAAAATTCATATTGATTTAATAATCAGTCCTTCCCTTCATTTATTAAAATTAACTTTGCGCCGCAGTGCCGGATGCCAATCTAGTACTTGGGCGCTGGTGACCCTGGCATTTAGTTAACTATCTACGTAAACTTGTAAAGGTCTAAATAAATAAAAACCGGACTCAACATTTTATTAAATTTTAGTAGTTAATTACAGAAACAGATGCTCATCTATTTGAAAATAATTATTTCTTTATAAATAAATTAAGTTATCGTTTTGATAATTTTTCTAAGATTCTTAGTTAGCCCATCGTTGTTCATCGTACTGCCTTGAATTTGTCTTGAAAAAGTAAATGGTACCCGCGGCACTACCGGTAGTCTTGAATGTACTCTTCGGCACAAAAAGGTTGGGGACCCCTGCTCCAAACCTTTATGCCATACTTATCTGGTTTAGATGGCATGTATACTTTGATTGAGCATTTCCCTCGAAATGCGAGTAGAGATTCATCCACAGTTACATATGTGTTGGCTTTATAGTTTATTTGACATGCTACAATAAACTTCTGCCAAACTTCGAATATAGGCGCCAACTTGCCTTGTTCACCATTCCTTCGTTCTGCTCGAGTAGTCATGTTATCAAATCTTATTGACTTTTTTATTTCTTTGAAACGGTCACGGCTCATAGAAGCACGATAAATTGGTAGACCGGTCTTAGTACCAAATAATTCATCAACTGGGCGGAAGCTATCTTTGTCCAGCCCAGATCTGAGATGAAGTCCTAGCCATGCCATCAGCTCAATAGAATCCAGCTGTTTCCATTTTTCACCATAGAGAGCACCACCTTTTTGATTTGTTGCATCGAGAACCATTTCAACAATTTCATCTGTGATAAAGAAGCTGAAAGTAGCAGATGCAGCGTGCGTAGGTACACTTTCATGAACATCACCTTCTTCACGAGCAATGTTTTGCCTCACATTTCGTCTAAGCCGGGGAGGCTCAGTGCACCACACAAAGTTATCTTTCCCTAAAACAATATTGTCATCATCATCATCATCATGATCGCTTGCATTGTTACTATCAAAACCACTAAAGTCACTGTCAGAAGATTGTTCAACATATTCATATTCACTAACATCAGATAAGTCTACTTCTGATTCACTATCATCTGACAAATTTGGTTGGTCTACATCTACATCTCCCTCTCCCACCCTGCTAGGAGCATAAAACGTCGATATGGAATTGACGTTGCCATTAGAATGAAAATCTAAGAAAATTTATGAAAAAATCTGAAAAAAAATTAAAATAAATTAGTCACATTGCAGGCGAGGTGGGGTAAGGCAGACCCCATTCAAGTTTGCTACCCTGTCACTTCCAAATGGTGTGACATTTTTCTCTTATATTTTGTGAGTATCCATACCTACATACAATAAAAGTCATAGATGACCAGGCTCTAAAAATAATATTTGAATGAATGGCAGATTTTTGAAATATGCTTGGGTCCAGTGCACCCCATCAGCCCACGAAGGGTTAACTGCAGGATTTTTACTGTAATACCGCTTTTATTCGGACTTCGATCGAAACACGTGTAACCATCACAACAGCAAACAAACAATATATGTACTCCTAAAAACTTATATAATCAATAGTATAACAAATTAAAGAATGAAAATCAATTACAGAAACTAATCTTAAAGTTTTCTTTCTTTCAATTTAAATTTTACTAATTCTAATTTACAATAGGCTTTTCTCTCGTTTCCACATTTGCAAATATATTTTATGTTACCATGAAGAGGGAAAAAATAATGTTTGGAGTTGTTTAACGTCAATTGCAACAGCAAAGGCCATGTGACAGAAGGGACTTACGGGTTTACGTGGAATCCAAACAATGGATCACTACATCATCATAATGCTGAGGACAGTCGCCCGTTCAACTACTGAAAATATCCAACGTTGCTTAACTTCACTGACACAATTGGAAACGGTGTTGCGACGGGGCTACGACGTAGCTTTCACGAAGAGAATGGAATTATAAGAGATGTTCCTCCAAATTCCCTCCCAACGTCTTAAAAATATATTAATGACTGCTTTGTATTATTTAAAGGTAAAACCATTCCCCCAAATTCTTGAAATATATTTATCAAAGTCATCACGGCACCGAATTTACATTACAATGTGAAATTTGTAAGAAACCAAACTTTAATTTATTTATCACTTTATATTTAAACTGTTCGAGTCTAATAAACTATTTTATGTTACCGATAAGAATTTGTAATATAATTATTTTAATGTAGACAATGATCAACTATGCTTTAAATTAATTTCTAAAGAGTTATCATCCTGCACTTCCTCATGTCAACTGTGAACTGACTGAAACAAGCCCATCGCACGTGCATAGACACAGCAGGTCTCAGAAATACTTTCAAACGTAATGGACATTAATAATTACTTTTGATACATTCGCTTAAGCGCTTTCGTTATTTTTCTCTTATACCAGTTACATGTTTATAATTACATTTAATTGCAAAACATAAGTATCGAAACGTGTTTACAGTTACTTTATTATAATCACTAGAACACGGATGTTCAGGCAAAATGCCATAAATACCTTTTTTTTTGCCTATTTTTGCGTTTACAGGAAAAAGTGCCTTTTTCGTCATAAAGTGCCCAATTTGCCTTTTTTCCATTATTTTCTAATATTATTCCATCAGAGTCCCAAAATAGGCCTATCAGTTTCTGCTATATATTTCAGTTATATACAGATTGTCTCAGAAGTCGCGCACCATAGGTTATTCAGATTTACGAGGATTAACTGTACATATTATTAATTTTATTATTCGAACATTCTCGAACATATATTGGAATTAAACATCACTTATAAACCATTTCGACTCGTAAACCTTGTAAATCTCAATAAAGTCTATGGTGCGCGACTTCTGAGACACCCTGTATATATAACAGAAATTGAGCGTGCAGTGCATAATAGTATTATTGTATATTAAACATTTTTTTAAATTTTAATCTTTGTCATTGGTGTGCAACGAACTTTTTAATACATACTACTTTGTTCACTATAATGGCGTTACAATATTTATTATTTATAAGTGTATAATGGTATTATTCTATCTTCTTTTGCAGCTTAAATCCCATCTCTATATGGGGACGCTCTTCTTGATGAGTCTCTTCCATTCTCTTCTGTCACGCACCATGTCCTCGTCCAAACTTTTCTCCCGGATGTCTGCCGTCATGCAATCCCTCCACCTCGTCTTCGGTCTACCTCTTCTTCTACGTCCCACGTAATCCTCCTCTCTTCTCATCATGCACCCACACCATCTCAGTCTGGCTTCTTGGACTTTTCTTGACGCCCCTACTACTTTCACCGTTCCTCTAATGCGTTCGTTGCTGATTCGATCCCTTCTAGTTACACCGCACATCGATCGCAACATTTTCATTTCAGTCAAACACATCATACTGTCACTAGTCTTCTTCATTGGCACCGTCTCCATTCCGTACAACATGGCTGGCCTAACCACTGTTTTGAAGCCCTTCCCTTTCAGCTTCACCGGCATCCTACGATCACAGAGAACTCCCGACACCTCTCTCCAGCTCCTCCATCCCGACTGTATCCTACGATTCACCTCTCCCTCTGCTACCCCCTCTGCCTCGATTGTTGATCCCAAATATTTAAAACGATCTACCCTTTTGATCAGTTCACCGTTTAACATCACTCCCCCTCCTTCATCCGGTTGTACATTACATCTCAGATATTCAGTCTTCTTCCAACTAACTTTCATACCTCTACTTTCCAATACCTCCCTCCAATATTCTAGCTGTTGTTCTACCTCCTGTCTTGTCTGCGCACAACACTACATCATCGGCATACATCATGCACCAAGGAGCAACCCCTCTAACCTCCTCAGTCAACACATCCAACACCACGTTGAATAGGAATGGACTCAGTGCTGACCCCTGATGCTCACCAACCCCAACTCCAAAACTCTTCGTCACACCAACACTACACCTCACTTTCGTCGTAACCCCTCTATACACATCCTGAATCAATCTAACGTACTTCGCCGGGACCATCTTCTCCCTCAGGCACCTCCAAACCTCTTGTCTCGGTGTCCTATCATACGCCTTCTCTAGGTCTATGAAAACCATGTGCAATGCCTTCTGTCCTTCCCTGTACCTTTCCTCCAACTGTCGTAATGCAAAAATAGCATCAGACGTACTTCGTCTGGGCATAAAAACGAATTGCTCTGTCGACACGCCTGCCTCCTCCCTCAGCCTTAAGTCCACAATTCGCTCCCACACCTTCATGGTGCGCGATATGAGCTTGATACCCCTATAATTTGAGCATTCCTGTATATCCCCTTTCTCTTTGAATATGGGTACTATGATACTGGCACGCCATTCCTCCTGGACCACCTCTTGGTCGCAGAGTTTTCCATAAGATCATGCGGAAGATCAACTCCTTCATCACCAAGTGCCTTCCATACCTCTGCCGGTATATAAACTTAATATATAGGCTTACAAAGAGAAGTACAAGCACCAAATTTTATTTTCTATCTTCGTCCATTGTTCGCACAGGTGACCTGATACGCCGGGGGGGGGGGAAACACATATAAGGTGGAGCGAAAAATTTGACCTTCGTCAGAATGAATAATTCGGGCGGAAGCGATCTCATGTATGCTCATTGACTTATCTTTTTATGTATTTAATTAAAGGGGCAATCTTATAAGCTTCTTTTATGAAGTGAAAATCAGTAATATATATATATATATCGAACTAGGGGTGGGGACCAACCGCATGATACTTTAAATGGGCTAGCAGACAAATGGGTGCACTGGGATGGCTGGATTAGAACGCTCCTTACTCTCCTTAAGCCTATCCTCGTACGACATTGACTTAAGCGACGGATTCATCTTAATTCCTCGTCTTTTGAACTCTTTTGAGATATGCGAAAAGACATAGCTAATGCGGATTCCAAAATTGGGTTGCGTACTCCAAATGGGATCTATCTAATGATTTATAAAGAAGAACTATAATATCGCGCGATTTGTAGTAAAAATTCCGAGCTATAAAACGTAACACTTTGCTCGCCTTATTGACTGCTGTTGTACTTTGTTTGGCTGCTTTTAAATCACCCGTGTAAAATTTTGCACTTATCGACATTAAATCTCATTTGCCATGTGAACGACCAATCAGCGATTTTGTTCATATCTTCACGGATTTTACCTCTATCTTCGTCATTAATTGCCCTGCCACCCAGTTTCGCGTCATCTGCAAACTTTGAAACTGTACTGACTAGGGGAAATCATATACGGATGTACACACTTACCTACGAGCGGTGCATCATATAGCTTCGGGTTAAAGAGTGCAAAGGTCAACTCGGCCAAAGGACCAAAGCGATGTGTAAAACGACATTTTACCCGCTTACTAATAATAAATATTTGACGATAATTAGGTTTAAAATAAATAGAAAAATATATTATTTTTAATAATTTGCAATTTTAACCTTACATCTTATTTCTATATTTTAAATTCAGTAATTTCAAGAAATATAACAATTTTAACTGTCAGAGAGTGTGTGAATGTAATTAGAATGGGGTGACTGTACTTATTTTTACATTCTACATTACAGACACTTTGAAACATGTTTACAAAACCTTTTAAACGCCAACCAACAAATCCGTTGAGAAATAATGTAACATTTGATGTTCAATTTTTTATATATGCAGGAAGGAGGGGCCAAAGGACGAATGTTTAGCGTAAATGCAGGAAAAATAACAAAAAATAATGGGTGAAAATGGAAGAGAAGGAATTTGGAAATTTAAGAGCATGTGCTCAATTAAGAGGATGAATTAGAGAGAAAGAGAGAGAGAGAGAGAGAGAGAGAGAGAGAGAACTCTAAAAATTACTTTAAAGGAGGAAAAAATAAGGAAATAAAAAGCACTGTACTCAACTATTCAGTATGAGAAATATACTATGGAATTCATCCCCACTTATAGACGGAAAATTTTATCAACATTTCTTTTAACCTAATTAGCCTAACCTAACCAATTCTAACAATTTAACCTAAACTAACTTAACTTGACCTAACCTTTCCTAACCTAAACTAACTCGATATAAACTAAAAAAAAATGGCCGATATAATGTTCAACACTTAATATAATAGGCGGTAAATGGTTAAAACGTTTGTCCGTTTACCACATTTGTGACACTCATCACATTCGATCTCCAGTGATTTGTTACCTAAGTATTTAACAATAAAAAAAAAAATTAATGCTTTAAAACAGTATAGATTTTACGTTCTCAAAAATAAGCGAGATAATAAATAATGGAGTTATTTTAAACAGCAACAGCACCCTTAAAAGAATGTCATTGTGTTGTCTGTCATTTGTTTTAGCAATTTATAAGATGCAAAGCTTAATGTTAAGTGGAGCTAATTTTGTAAATGCTTTCATACAGGAAAGTTAAGAGTTTACCTTGGAAAATTTGTTACCATTCGTGTACGGCGGAAAAAATCTTGTTTAAAACTAATTGGATCATCTGAAGATCAGGGCCCCCCACCCCTCTTTAGTTAGCCTTATAATACCAATTAACGTATTAAGATTTTGCAGAAGTTTATTAGTTTTTTTTTCAGTGGTTCGATGCAAAACCAATTAATAAAATTAAACGGGAAATTATCATAATAAATTTTAAGCATTGTTATTATTAATATCATTATTAGAGGTTTTGGTTTGATATCGAGACTGACATATGTGGCACAGCAATAGATACAATTCCCAACCCCGATCCATATTGAATTAGGTTTTGTGAGGTACACTTATATATATATATATATATATAAAATTTTATTACGTATAAATTTTAGCCCATTTCTAATTCATTAAAGCGCAGGTGCATTAGAAAACTCTTTCCTTCTGTTCTTTGACGATCTGACCTGACCTTCCACAAGAGGGGGTGATTATCAGACACATGGGCACACCAAATTTAGGACGTAAAGGGCTGCAAGTGGATACTTATTTCACAACTTCAAAATAAGGAAGAAATAATTGACTTCGCTTCACACTTTCTTTCACTCCACCAAGATAAGCTATTTCATGTAATATGCATAAACTTTTATAAATTTCGGTAAGAGACTTTTCAAGAAGCCTAGTTAGGCCTAAACCGCTGTTTAAACTCGACTTAATCCTTCAAAAACTAATAATATGCATTTAATTTTATTTATACACTCTTCTTTCTAAATTCTTATAATATACGTATATATAGATGTATGTAATGTGCGTGTGTGGTTGATTAGCATACCTTTGATGGTTACCAAACAGGTGCGCACTCGCAATCTCTCTCCTCCCCCTTCATTCAAATCTTACAGAATAAAAGGTCGGAACTCTTATTTCAAAAATGTCTCTCTCTCTCTCTCTCTCAATCTCTCTCTCTCTCTCTCTCTCTCTCTCTATATATATATATATATATATATATATAAAACGTAATGAACGACGCTTGTATAGAAGAACGTTCCGCGCAAGATGAGAAGGGAGAACGAACAACAGAAAAAATGAGGTAACCACCCGGGAATCGAACCCGGGATCTTCCGATTGCTGGTCAGATATGATAACCACTACACCATGGACCTCACTCAATCAGAAGTCGTAATTCTCCTACATACGCGCAGAAACCAATGCCATGAGGGGCCACCTACCGCATGCCGCACATATATACATTTCAACTGCAAACAACACAGTATAATTAACGTAAAGAACGACGCTTGTATAGAAGAACGTCCCGCGCAAGATGAGGAGGGAGAACGAACAAATGAAAAACTGAGGTAACCACCCGGGATTCGAACCCGGGATCTTCCGATTGCCGGTCAGATATGATAACCACTATACCATGGGCCTCACTCAATCAGAAGTCGTAATTCTCCTACATACGCGCAGAAACCAATGCCCTGAGGGGGCATGCCGTGTTGTTTGCAGTTGAAATGTATATATATATATATATATGTATATATATATATATATATATATATATATTAAGATGTATACTTAAATAATTATATGCATATTATATGTACAGGGTGGGCCGTAAGTTTCCATACATAGGAAAAATTAAACGTTTGTTTTTATGTTTCAGATACCCTAAGAATATGCGTTTGACGAAAGAGCAACGAATTGAAATCATACTGATGGCTGGGTCGGGAAGCAGTCGCATGGTTGCAATGAACTTTAACAGACAACATGGAACGAACATCACACACGACACTGTGGCAAAACTTATTAACAAGTTTCAGAAAACTGGAAATGTTGCAGATCAACCGCGAAGTGGTCCAAGACGTACAGCCACCGATGAAGACACAACAGCTACGATACTTACAGCGCTTACACGGAGTCCCAGAAAAAGTACACGACGGTTGTCTGCAGAAAGTGGTGTCAGCAGATCGAGTATCAGGCGCATTTTGAAAGCAAACAAATGGCATCCATACAAATTGCATATGGCACAGCATTTGAGTGAAGACGACCCGGATAGACGGATGGAATTCTGTGAATGGGCATTAACCAAAGTGAACAAGGATGCAAACTTTTCAACTAAGATCTTGTTTACTGATGAAGCAAATTTTTACGTCAATGGAGAGGTTAATCGGCAAAACATACGTTACTGGAGTAATGCTAACCCTAACTGGCTGAGTCCGACGAAGATGCAAGGTGCCGGTAAAGTGATGGTGTGGGCCGGGATATGGGGTGACAGAATTATTGGACCAATTTTTGTCAGTGGAAATCTTAATGCCGAAAGGTATCTTAACATGTTGCAAGAAGAGATTTTCCCATCCCTGCTAAACGAGGAAGGTAACTTCCCAGTTTACTTCCAGCAAGATGGAGCTCCACCTCATTATGGTCTTCACGTGCGTCGGTATTTGGATCAGCAGTTTCCGGATGCTTGGATTGGTCGGCGTGGTCCTGTGGAGTGGCCTCCCAGATCCCCAGATCTCACCCCCCTTGATTTCTATCTTTGGGGGCACTTGAAGGCCATGGTGTATCAGGAAAAGATACGAGACATAAATCATCTAAAGGAACGTATCACCAACGCCATTACAAGCATAACGTCAACTGTGCTAATGCGTGTTCATCAACAGTGGGGAACACGTATTGAAATGTGTTTTCAAAACAATGGCAACCATGTAGAGCATATTATATAAATAAAAATGGTTGTCCATAACAAAATGTTTATTTTTCCTATGTATGGAAACTTACGGCCCACCCTGTATATAAACATGTAAATATAAAATCTGCATTATATAAAGATTTTATAGAAAGTAAATGACTAACAATAAATATCATATTATGAAGCAAACTGTGGAATGACATCTCGACCTCAAAGGGTTTTAATTTACATTTCCCTCAAAATCTGTGGTTAATAGAAAAACGTGTTTTCATTTTTGTAATCAGGGTAAAAAGAACATAATAATCACCCATATTTGCAAATGCAGAAAAACTTTGTCGATCAATTTTATGATGTGATGAATATGTGCATTTGTACATTGTGGCAAGACCATAGTTCATGTGACAAATATTAATAATACGAACAGACACTAGATTATATTTGACAGCTCAAATACTAAGGATAGAAATGGAATTAACAGGAAATAGTACAATAATGTCGGATGTAAGTAGAGCCACAGTCAGAAGTCTTTATATTATGAATCCCATAGCTTACGAAGATATAATATATATATATATATATATATATATATATATATATATATATATACAGTATATATATATATATATATATACATATATATATATATTATATATATATATATAGTTTTACAATCATGTTCTAAATCAATTATTCAGCCATTAATGTTCTCCTATTTGCTGAAATAAATTTCTAATACTAAATTTTTTATAAGTTTATACATCTCAATTTTGTGTTTATGTTCAACAGTTTTTGGGAACAGTTACACGGAGAAAGCCATATATAAAGATTTCACATGATTCCCCGACTCATTTATATATATATATATATATCAGTGGCGTGCTGTCCATGGAAGCATGGGAAGCAATGCTTCCCTATTCAAAGAAAGAAGAAAATGCTGTATTATACTTTAAAGTTTAAACAGTTCAATATATGTTAATAATTTGTACAAAATCATTTTATTATACTATTTATAGCATTTGATTGGTAATCAGGTGGATACATAGTATATACATTGGTTGCCGTTCGTGCAAAAACCTTTAAGAAAGCCGACGCAAAAAATCTCGAGTTGGACAACAATTGACGAAATGCATCCTTTTTCCCAATGACTTTCGCTTTTTTTTTTACTGTTACAAATTGTTGCTTTCCATTCTAAAAATTAATTTAATGTTTAATAATGTAGTACAGGGTGTCCCAGAATTAACTATCTATTTCAATGAAATCGGACAAATTTAATAAAAACTGACATAATTTTGTGTTTATTACTAAATTATGATACAAAAACAAATAGATTTATAAATCATAAGTCAAAACGTTATTGAGAAGTTTCAACATGTGCACCGTCTGTATCTGCAAAATTTCAAATCTATCCTCAGCGCTGCGAAACACATTTTGTAGCATTTCAGGTGTTATCTCCCGCACTGCCAACTGGATGCGTTCTTTAAGTTCAGCTAAACTATTGATCTTTTGGCGATAAACCTTTGTTTTTATGAAACCCCATGCAAAGAAATCCAGGGGTGTCAAATCCGGAGAACGCGGAGGCCAAGGTCGAGGTCCTCCACGTCCAATCCACCGATTCGGAAGGCGTCTGTTGAGGTATTCTCGAACAATTAGAGCATAATGACATGGTGCTCCATCTTGTTGAAACACAACATTATCAAGAATGCCATCATCAAGAAGCTGTGGTTCGAGAAACTGCTGAAGCATATCAAGGTAGACGGTACCTGTTACAGTTGCTTCCGCAAAGAAGAATGGGCCATAAATTTTGGATTTGGTCATTCCAAGCCACACGTTAACTTTTGGAGAGTCTCTTTGCCATTCTATGACTTCAGACGGTCTTTCATTGGACCAGATAATGAAAAAATTATGAAAATAAAATTATGAAATTTTTTTAGAAATTTATACATTTTTAACACGTATTAAACATGATAAACATAAATAAAAGTGTGTTTTCAAAAAATTTGCCCGATTTCATTGAAATAGATAGTTAATTCTGGGACACCCTGTATTTATTGAATACAACAAGTTTCATATATAGTTTTTCTACTAAAAAATTCCATGGCCATGTTAAGCGAAAAAGAATATATATTTATCGTTATTTTATCCTTCCCTATGTCAAAAAGGAAGCAATTTAGAAATCGCTGTCCAGATCTTATAGTTAATTTTCTTAGAATATCTGGCAACTTCACGTGCTGTCTGCTGTCATTCTCTCATTTAAAGCGAATACGTAACTACGCTAGAAATGCGCAAGGGTAACAAAGGCTTGCAAGTTTAGCTTTAATCTCAATTGAGAAAAAGCTTCTTAAGGATATGAAAACCGATGCCTTTTACGAAGAAATAATAGATATATTTAATAAAAAAGAAAGAAGAATAGAATTAACCTATAAGTAAAGTAAGTAGATGATTATATGTGTTTTGTTTTTATTATATACGAGTATTTTAAAGTTTTATTTTTATTTTATATAATCTTTGTTGTTTTTGCTTGAATTGCTTCCCCTTGACGAAAAATCACCGCACGCCACTTATATATATATATATATATATATATATATATAAAACTTTAAAATTTGAATACACACATATGAGCGTGTAACAACATAGTATGAACCTTATCAAGCAATTATACGACGCTGGAAAAAATAAATAATTAGATAAATATAAATGAAAAATGTAGACGGAAATGGAAACGATTTGAGAATTTCCCCGTCAAGACCCACTTACGAATTTATGAGTTATACATCTACTAGAGTTTCTGGTAGGATGATGGCTTCATACTCTTTTATAATGTATATTTGAAAATAAAGGGGGATCATTCTAGCCTAAACATCAAAAAACCGCACAGCAGAGATCACCCCTACAAACAGATGACATTTTGTTGAGGCCTAAACTATATGAACAAGCAGGAGCCCCCAAATAAAAGTTCACATACTTCATGCTCGTAGAACCATGTAGTTTTTATAATGCTAATTCATGAATGATAATTAATTTAACAGACTGTTTTCGCTACTTTTTCTGTTTTACCCTAAATTCTTCCACGTGTATAACTATATGTTGTGATAAACATTCTTTGACAAACTTTTCAATGCGGTCATCCTATCGCTGGATGCATGTAAAACTCAAATTCGCACGCTTTCCACACATCTCTGTTGCATTATCACCCGGCTGTAGCATTTAGGACAGCGTTTTCCATGGATTAATGCGAGAGCCCAGTGCATCCTCAAAATCATATTGTCAGAATTTACGAGTATATATAAACATAAGAACAAATAAATTCCATATAGGCTACTGCTGATCAAAATAATAATCAAAACACTACAAATACATAATGTTGTGAAACCTATAATACAATAAGTTTACAAAATAGTTGCTAATTACAAGCCATCAAAATTTCAAAAAAATTAAACATGTACGAATTACTTCTCAAACTCTGAGTTTTTAAACATTGCGTTTCATGGCATCATGCATCTTCTACAAAACACACACACACACATTAGCTTTCTGAGTTTGGTTCGAGGTCTGTGAGCCTCACCAAAGGTACACCTTTCTTAATGCACGTAGGTCACATTCATACTGAATACACCCTGTTGTAGGATTTTATTATTATGAAATGAAGTTCATTCCTAACTACGGTCTCAGAGTTAGATAAATGTTCTCAGTAGTAGCTCGGTGTTAGTAAAGTTATTTATATGTTAATGAACTTCATGATGATTAGATATTCTGTATTGTATATTTTGTACCAAAATATATTTTCCCTATCTATTCTATCTGAACTTGGCTTATAACAGGGTTTGATGAAACCTTTATATCCGATTTTATTGGTGATTAGAAAGTGACGTTAAAATACTCGTAGCTAAAAGTAAAAATTTTTTAAAATATTTGTGAAGGAATGTTCATAGAAAATTTCGATATTGTAAAGTATATATATATATATATATATATATATATAATGCAGGAAGGAAGGGCCAAGGGCAAATGTCCGCAAAAACGCCCCTCCCATAGAAGAGAGCCAAAATCAACGTCAGGGGTTTTCGAGATGCCTCGGCACGATGCGTTTGAAAGATGGGGGGGGGGAGGTCATAGACAGGAGGAAAGGCGGATTGAGGAAGATTGTTCCAGAGTTCACTGGTTGAGTAGATGAAAGACTGAAAATGCCCGTTGGTACTTCAGTGCCACTGATTGGGGGACCTTAGGCAGTACTCCCCTGATTTCCCATGGAATGATTACTGCTTCCGTGGCCGGGCCCCTTCTGCGTGTGCTGAGCGCATCACAGAGGTGATTCTCTCTGGCGTGGAGGCGTACATCCCATATTTTATTTCTACTACTAATGCAAAATAACATTGGTTTAATTTAACTTGTTCTAATGCTATTCGCAACAGAGAAGAGGCTTTCAGAGGCTACCGTAGCCATCCAGCTCCCGACTCACTCAGATTATATTTCTGCCTGGATTCGTGTAAAATCTGATCTTCGACCCGCCAAAAATTCCTTAAACCGACAAAAATGTGGAAATCTATCCAATTCTAATTCTTCTCGCTCTTTCTGGCATCTAGCTCAGAACCTCTTCAACAACTTTACGCCCTCTTCTTTCCCTCCTCTTTTCAATTCCGACGGCCCACATGCCGCCTCTTCTCCTGTCAAAGCTGAGCTCTTCGCTCAAACTTTCGCTTATAATTCAACCTTGGACGATTCCGGTGCTGTTCCTCCATCTCCACCCCCTCTGACTTTGTTATGTCTGAAATTAGAATCTCTTCTAAAGCTGTTTTCCTGCCCTATCTGGGGCCAACTCGCGGAAGCGTATGGTCCTGATGGTATTCCTCCTGTTCTTCTTAACAACAGTGCTTCTGTGCTGACACACTGCCTAGGCAAACTCTTCCGTCTTTGTCTCTCATCTGGTACTTTTCCTTCCTGCTGGAAGTTCGCTTTCATTCAGCCTGTCCCAAAGAAGTGTGACAGTTCTCAACCCTCCAACTATCGGCCAAGTGCTTTGATTTCTTCCCTTTCCAAAGCACCTGAATCTAGCCTTATTAGGAAGATTCTTAAATACCTTTATTCTGAAAGAAGATCGTCATTATGGATTCCGCAAGGGTCGCTGTACTGGCGATCTTCTTGTGTATCTCTCTGACTATTTGCCATCCTCCTTTCGGGATTTCCGTGAAGCTTTTTCGCTTGCGTTAGACCTATCAAAAAATTTTGATAGAGTCTGGCACAAATCTTAAATTTCTAAACTGCCCTCCTTCGGTTTCTTTCCTTCTACATATGCCTTCATCTCTAATTTCCTTTCTAGCCGATCAATAGCTGCGGTTGTAGATGGCCACTGTTCTTCTCCTAAAGCTATTAACAGTGGTGTTCCTCAGGGCTCTGTCCTGTCACCCACTCTTCTCCTTTTATTTTTTAATGATGTTTTAATTCGCACTTCCTGTCCTTTTCACTCCTATGCCGATGTTTCCAATCTTCACTTCTCTACCCGCTCCATGATTCGCGTAGTACGTCAATGGAGCACCTGACCGCTGATCTTTCTGCTATCTCTGATTGGGGTAGAGAAAACCTTGTGGTTTTCAATGCCTCAAAAACTCAATTCCTCCATCTGTCTGCTCGTCACAATCTTCCACACGTTTATCCCCTTGCCTTCAACAACACACAACTCAATCCTTCCTCTTCTCTTAACATCCTTGGCGTTTCCTTTTCTCGTGATCTTTCCTGGAAAGAATACATATACACTCTTTCTTAAACAGCTTATAAGAGGTTAGTTGTACTGTACCGCCTCCGCAGTTTCTTCACCCCCACTCAGTTGCTGTCTCTGTACAGGGGTCATGTTCACCCCTGGTTGGAGTATGCTTCTCATGTGTGGGGTGGTTCAACCACACAGCTGTGCTTGACATGATGGAATCAGAGACTTTTCGTCTTATCAATTCCCCGCCTCGTACTGATTGTCTTCATTCTCTCTCTCTCAGCCGCAATGTTATCTCACTCTCTCTTCACTATCGCTATCGTAACGGACATTGCTCTTCTAAATTCTAAAACTTCATGCATCCTCCTTTAAGGAGAGCACGCAGTAACAGACTTTCTACACGTTCTCATTCCTTTTCTGTTCAACTAGCTAATACAAGAGTTAATCGGCATTTCCTCCTGTCTATGACCCCCCCCCCCCCATCTTTCAAACGCATCGTGCCGAGGCATCTCGAAAACCCCTGACGTTGATTTTGGCTCTCTTCTATGGGAGGGGCGCTTTTGCGGACATTTGCCCTTGGCCTTTCCTTCCTCCATAATATAATATATATATACTTTGCAATATCGAAATTTTCTATAAACATTCCTTCGCAAATATTTTCTAAATTTTTTACTTTTAGCTACGAGTATTTTAACATCACTTTCTAATCACCAACAAAATCTGATATAAAGGTTTCATCAAACCCTGTTATAAGCCAAGTTCAGATAGATGAGATAGGGAAAATATATTTTGGTACAAAATATACAATACAGAATATCTAATCATCATGAAGTTCATTAACATATAAATAACTTTACTAACACCTAGCTACTACTGAGAACATTTATCTAACTCTGAGACCGTAGTTAGGAATAAACTTCATTTCATAATGATAATATAAATCCTACACCAGGGTGTATTCAGTATGGATGTGACCTTCGTGCATTAAGAAAGGTGTACCTTTGGTGAGGCTCACAGACCTCGAACCAAACTCAGAAAGCTAATGTGTTGTGTGTGTGTGTGTGTGTGTGTGTGTTTTGTAGAAGATGCATAATGCCATGAAACGCCATGTTTAAAAACTCAGAGTTTGAGAAGTAATTCGTACGTGC
The DNA here is from genome assembly GCA_023014485.1 of Bathynomus jamesi. Classification (NCBI taxonomy): domain Eukaryota; kingdom Metazoa; phylum Arthropoda; class Malacostraca; order Isopoda; family Cirolanidae; genus Bathynomus; species Bathynomus jamesi. The sequence goes on from JAJOZX010000817.1 coordinate 18,787, forward strand.
TTAATTTTATTGAAATTTTGATGGCTTATAATTAGCAACTATTTTGTAAACTTATTGTATTATAGGTTTCACAACATTATGTATTTGTAGTGTTTTGATTATTATTTTGATCAGCAGTAGCCTATATGGAATTTATTTGTTCTTATGTTTATATATACTCGTAAATTCTGAAAATATGATTTTGAGGATGCACTGGGCTCTCGGATTAATCCATGGAAAACGCTGTCCCAAATGCTACAGCCGAGTGATAATGCAACAGAGATGTGTGAAAAGCGTGCGAATTTGAGTTTTACATGCATCCAGCGATAGGATGACCACATTGAAAAGTTTGTCAAAGAATGTTTATCACAACATATAGTTATACACGTGGAAGAATTTAGGGTAAAACAGAAAGAGTCGCGAAACAGTGTTAAATTATCATGTATTAGCATCATAAAAACTACATGGTTCTACGAGCATGAAGTATGTGAACTTTTATTTGGGGGCTCCTGCTTGTTCATGTAGTTTAGGCCTCTACAAAATGTCATCTGTTTGTAGGGTGATCTCTGCTGTGCGGTTTTTGGATGTTTAGGCTAGAATGATCCCCCTTTATTTTCAAATATACATTATAAAAGTATGAAGCCTCATCCTACCAGAACACTAGTAGATGTATAACTCATAAATTCGTAAGTGGGTCTTGACGGGAGATTCTCAAATCGTTCCATTTCCGTCTACATTTTTCATTTATATTTATCTAATTATTTTTTTTTTTCAGCGTTGTATAATTGCTTGATAAGGTTCATACTATGTTGTTACACGCTCATATGTGTGTATTCAAATTTTAACATTTTATATATTATATATATATATATATATATATATATATATATTTAAATAAATGAGTCGGGGAATCATGTGAATCTTTATATATGGCTTTCTCCGTCCAACTGTTCCAAAAATGTTGAACATAAACACAAAATTGAGATGTATAAACTTATAAAAAATTTATTATTATAAATTTATTTCAGCAAATATGAGAACATTAATGGCTGAATAATTGATTTAGAACATGATTGTAAAACTATATATTATATATATATATATATATATATATATAGAAACGACGTAAGTATAGAGGATGTTCTGCACACGAGAGAAGAAATAATGAACAAATGAAAAATGATGACCGCCCGGGAATCGAACCCGGATCTTCCGATTGCCGTCAGATATGCTACCACTACACCACGGCCTCGATTAGTCAAAAGTCGCAATTCTCCTACTAGGGCATAAACCAATGCCTTGAGAGGGCAACCCTCGCAAATCGTGAATATGTACATTTAACTGCAATGACCACGCAGTATATTAATGTATAGAAACGACGTAAGTATAGAGGAGTGTTCTGCACACGAGGAAGAGAAATAACGAACAAATGAAAAATGAGGTGACCGCCAGGGAATCGAACCCAGGATCTTCCGATGCCGGTCAGATATGCTACCACTACACACGGGCCTCGTTAGTCAGAAGTCGCATTCTCCTACATAGGGCAGAAACCAATGCCTTGAGAGGGCATCCTCGCAATCGTGAATATGTACATTTAACTGCAATGACACGCAGTATATTAATGTATAGAAACGACGTAAGTATAGAGGAGTGTTCTGCACACGAGGAAGAGAAAAATAACGAACAAATGAAAAATGAGGTGACCGCCCGGGAATCGAACCCAGTATCTTCCGATTGCCGGACAGATATGCTACCACTACACCACGGGCCTCGATTAGTCAGAATCGCAATTCTCCTACATAGGGCAGAAACCAATGCCTTGAGAGGGAACCCTCGCAAATCGTGAATATGTACATTTAACTGCAATGACCACGCTATATTAATGTATAGAAACGACGGTGTAGTGGTAGCATATCTGACCGGCAATCGGAAGATCCTGGGTTCGATTCCCGGGCGGTCACCTCATTTTTCATTTGTTCGTTATTTCTCTTCTTGTGTGCAGAACACTCCTCTATACTTACGTCGTTTCTATACATTAATATACTGCGTGGTCATTGCAGTTAAATGTACATATTCACGATTTGCGAGGGTGCCCTCTCAAGGCATTGATTTCTGCCCTATGTAGGAGAATTGCGACTTCTGACTAATCGAGGCCCGTGGTGTAGTGGTAGCATATCTGACCGGCAATCGGAAGATCCTGGGTTCGATTCCCGGGAGGTCACCTCATTTTCATTTGTTCGTTATTTCTCTTCCTCGTGTGCAGAACACTCCTCTATACTTACGTCGTTTCTATACATTAATATACTGCGTGGTCATTGCAGTTAAATGTGTATATATATATATATATATATATCTTCGTAAGCTATGGGATTCATAATATAAAGACTTCTGACTGTGGCTCTACTTACATCCGACATTATTGTAAAAGTTTATGTATATTACATGAAATAGCTTATCTTGGTGGAGTGAAAGAAAGTGTGAAGCGAAGGCAATTATTTTCTCCTTATTTTGAAGTTATGAAATAAGTATCCACTTGCAGCCCTTTACGTCTTAAATTTGGTCTTCCCATGTGTCTGATAACACTAGGCAACAAAGATTTTGTTACAGAAGACCAAATAGGTGCTCCTAGCTAATTTCGGTATGCTGATTTCAAATCTATAATTAGATTTTTTCTATCACGTCTAGATTTTGTGTAAAATGCAAATCACTTCAGTAAAATTTCTACCACGTCCAGATTTTTGGTTTTTAATCGGCTTAATGCCAGTATATGAAACTTGCTTTTCAAGGTTAAAGCAATTTTTTTTTGCCAACTATATACAAATTCGAACAATTTTGATAAATAAAATTTATCCCGAGTTGCAACACTGAGTCAAGAGCATAGTAACGGGCAACGGCCCAACGGTCAGTCGCTACGTGACAGTCAAGCAGAACGGTTGTTGAAGCTCTCTGCTGATGAGCAAGTGACAGGTTGTGGTGACTTGTGTGTTTTTTATAGCATTTGTTTTGTACTACGGTGTGTATTTCTTTTATTTTGCACATCGTAATAATTACTTTCTACGTTTTTTTCAGATATTGTATGGTAATTCAAAATGGCATCAAATAGACGTGCTTGTGTAAATCACCCAGACAACTTCTGCTTGTCTGTGGACAATATACACCTAAGCCACAACGTAGAAACATAACAACAAAGATTAAACTTGCCTACAAGTGTTATTTGACTGTAAGTTAGGAGACCACAGAGGGACTGGGCACCACATATTTGCTGTGCACAGTGCAATGCAATGTTTAATAGCTTGGATGAATGGTAAAAGAAAAGCTATGCCGTTCTCAGTCCCCATGGTTTGGCGTGAGCCGAAAAATCACTTCAATGATTGTTTATTTTTTGTTTGACAAAGATTGCTGGTTTCACAAAGAAAAACAAATCAAGATCACTACCCAAACTGCGAATCACAATGAAACCAGTACCACATGATGAAACAAATCCCCACCAGTTCCACCAGCAACGATAACAGACAGCAGTTCATCTGAAGATTCTGCTAGTGATATAGAAACAGGGAAAGATGGCATATATGTTCCAGATGCAATATTTCCCCACATTTGTTAAGTCAAGCGGAGTTAAATGATTAGTGCGCGATTTGGAATTACCAAAAGAAAAGGCAGATTTGCTTGGTTCAAGACTTCAAGAATTTAATCTTCTCCAACCAAACACCAAAGTTTCCCATTTCCGCCATCGCCATTTGCAGTTTTCATCATTTTACTTACAGGAAGAAAACGTTTGTTTCTGCCACGATATCAGTGGTCTGATGCAAGGGATTGGCTGTCGCTATGATCCAAAAGAATGGAGACTGTCATTGACTCTAGTAAAGCTAGCCTTAAAGCTGTATTACTGCACAACGGCAATGAAAAAACCTTCAATACCTGTAGCACATGCCACTGGCCTTAATGAGACTTATGAATCGATGAAACTGCTGCTAAGACTCATCAAATATAAGGACCACACATGGAATATTTGTGGCGACCTTAAAGTTGTATCATTACTTCTTGGGTTACAGTTGGGCTACACAAAGCATATGTGCTTTTTGTGTCTATGGAACAGCAGAGATGACAAGAACCCACTACAAAAAACATGATTGGCCATCTAGAACTAAACATGTTGTTGGTAAATACAATGTGAAACACCCAGCACTTATTACCCTCAGAAAGTACATCTTCCACCACTTCACATTAAACTTGGCCTTATGAAAAATTTCGTGAAGGGTATGATCATCAAGGTAGTGGTTTCCAATATTTAAAGGATAAATTCAAAGGAATATTGACAGATGCTAAGCTAGAAGCTGGAGTTTTCACTGGACCACAGATCCCAGTGTCATCCACGACTCATCGTTTCCATCTAACCTAAATGAGAATGAACTAGGAGCATGGACATCTTCGTTGAAGTTGTCAAAAATTTTCTTGGAAACCACAAAGCTGAAAACCACCCTAAACTCGTAGAAAACATGCTTAAATCTTAATGAAATAATGGATGGCAGAATGTCTTTTGAAAATTCATTTTTTACATTCTCATCTTGACTTCTTCCGGCCACCTTGGGGCTGTAGTACGAGCATGGTGAGCGCTTCCACCACAGATCTCAGTTATGGAAACAGATACCAGGTAATTTCAACCCAAATATGATGGGAGATTATTGTTGGTTCCTGCAGAAGGAGATCTCGTCATCTTACAAGCGCAAAGGAAGAGGCACACCAAAGTTTCACTTAGAACAGGATTTGCCTTTCAGTAGTAAACAACAAAAACTAACGCGCTTTGGGTGGATGGTTGGGCGCAGGGGTGGTAACTCCGCCAGCGGAATTCCGCTGTCTGTCTTAAGCCAGAATAAAGGAGGAAAGACATCCCTGTTCACTAATTATTTAAGTATGCTTATAAAACGTGGCACGGAAAAGTAGCTTAGACGGCTTTCGTAATAGAAGCGGGTGAGAAAAAAAATGAAAAATAGGGGTTTTCGGTTACACAAAATCTGGACGTGATAGAGAAATTTTGATATCAGATCTGAAATCAGCATCAGCGCTTTAGTAGGAATCAGTAGTTCACGTGTCTGTAACAAAAAAAAGTTGAAATTTGTTGCCTAGTGTAATCAACCCCTCTTTGGGAAGGTCAGGTCAGATCGTCAAAGAACAGAGGGTAAGAGTTTACTAATGCACCTGCGCTTTAATGAATTAGAAATCGGCTAAAATTTTTACGTAATAAAATTATATATATATATTATATATAATATATATATATATACACAGGGTGGGCCGAAAGTCTGGATCCATAGGAAAATATTTATTTTAATACATAAATTACAACAAATGGTAAATACTTAAAATGAATATCAACTTTAACTCGTAAATGCGTATCCGTGATACTGTACAGTAGTTCGTAATCCAGTATAAATACTCAAATACTTTTTTTATTTCAGCCCAGAAATGGCTTCGAATCTAACAACAGAAGACCGGGTAGAAATTGTGCTCATGTACGCAAGACAGGGCGCTAAACACAGAGAAGTTGCTACCGAATTCAATAGAAATCATCCTGATAAGCATCCAGTAACACATGCGACTGTTGGCAAGTTGTTTAAACGTTTCAAAGAAACAGGAAGTGTACATGATCGACGGCGTTCTGGTCGTCCAAAAACTGCAACTGATGAAAATACCTCTGCAATGGTATGTGAAACTTTAACGAATAGTCCAGTAAAGTCAACAAGAAGATTATCAAATGAAACACGCATCTCGGGAACGTCAATTCGAAGAATTATTAAAAATAATAAATTCCATCCCTAAGTGTCTCGATGTCAGAGGCCGCCAATTTCAGCATTTGTTATAATTTGTTGTTTATACTGGAGTACGAACCACTGTACAGTATCACGGATACGCATTTACGAGTTAAAGTTGATATTCATTTTAAGTATTTACCATTTGTTGTAATTTATGTATTAAAATAAATATTTTCCTATGGATCCAGACTTTCGGCCCACCCTGTATATATATATATATATATATATAAGTGTACCGCACAAAACCTAATTCAATATGGATCGGGTTGAGAATTGTATCTATTGCTGTGCCACATATTTCAGTCTCGATATCAAACCAAAACCTCTAATAATGATATTAATAAGAATAATGCTTAAAATCTATTATGATAATTTCCCGTTTAATTTTATTAATTGGTTTTGCATCGAACCAATGAAAAAAAAATAATAAACTTCTACAAAATCTTAATTCGTTAGTTGGTCTTATAAGGCTAACTAAAGAGGGCTGGGGGCCCTGATCTTCAGATGATCCAATTAGTTTTAAACAAGATTTTTTTCCTCCGTACACGAATGGTAAAAAATTTTCCAAAGTAAACTCTTAACTTTCCTGTATGAAAGCATTTTCAAAATTAGCTTCACTTAATATTAAGCTTTGCATCTTATAAATTGCTTAAACAGATGACAAACAACACAATGACATTATTTTAAGGGTGCTGTTACTGATTAAAATAACTTTGTTATTTATTATCTCGTTTCTTTTTGAGAACATAAAATCTATACTGTTTTAAAGCATTAATTTTATTTTTATTGTTAAATACTTTGGTAAAAACTCACTGGAGATCGAATGTGATGAGTGTCACAAATGTGGTAAACGGACAAACGTTTTAACCATTTACCGCCTATTATATTAAGTGTTGAACACTATATCGGCCATTTTCTTTTTTAGTTTATATCGAGCTAGTTTAGGTTAGGAAAGTTTAGGTCAAGTTAAGTTAGTTTAGATTAAATTGTTAGAATTGGTTAGATTAGACTAATTAGGTTAAAAGAAATGTTGATAAAATTTTCCATCTATAAGTGGGGATGAATTCCATAGTATATTTCTCATACTGAATAGTTGGGTACAGTGCTTTTTATTTCCTTATTTTTTCCTCCTTTAAAGTAATTTTTAGAGTTTTTTCTCTCTCTCTCCTCTCTCTCTCTATAATTCATCCTCTTAATTGAGCACATGCTCTTAAATTTCCGAATTCCTTCTCTTCCATTTTCACCGATTATTTCTTGTTATGTTTCCTGTATTTACGCTAAACATTCGTCCCTTGACACCTCCTTCCTGTATATAAAAAAAATTGAACATCAAATGTTACATTATTTCTCAACGGATTTGTTGGTTGGCGTTTAAAAGGTTTTGTAAACATATTTCAAAGTGTCTGTAATGTAGAATGTAAAAATAAGTACAGTCACCCCATTCTAATTACATTCACACACTGTGTGACAGTAAAATTGTTACATTTGTTAAAATTACTAAATTTAAAATATAGAAATAAGATGGAAGGTTAAAATTGCAAATTATTAAAAATAATATATTTTTCTATTTATTATAAACCTTATTACTATCATCAGATATTTATTATTAGTAAGTGGGTAAAATGCCGTATTACACATCGCTTTGGTCCTTTGGCCGAGTTGACCGTTGCACTCTTTAACCCGAAGCTATATGATACACCGCTCGTAGTTAAGTGTGTATATCTGTATATGATTTCCCCTAGTCAGTACAGTTTAAAAGTATGCAGATGACGCGAAACTGGGTGGCAGGGCAATTAATGACGAAGATAGAGGTAAAATCCGTGAAGATCTGAACAAAATCGCTGATTGGTCATTCACATGGCAAATGAGATTTAATGTCGATAAGTGCAAAATTTTACACGTGTGATTTAAAAGTAGTGAAACAAAGTACAACAGCAGTCAATAAAGCGAGCAAAGTGGTACGTTTTATAGCTCGGAATTTTGAGTACAAATCGCGCGATATTATAGTTCCTCTTTATAAATCATTAGATAGATCCCATTTGTAGTACGCAATCCAATTTTGGAATCAGCATTAACATGGGTTAAAATTTATACGTAATAAAATTATATATATATATATATATATATATATATATATATATATATATATATATATATATAAGTGTACCGCACAAACGTAATTCAATATGGATCGGGGTTGAGAATTGTATCTATTGCTGTGCCACATATTTCAGTCTCGATATCAATCCAAAACCTCTAATAATGAAATTAATAATAATAATGCTTAAAATTTATTATAATAATTTCCCGTTTAATTTTATTAATTGGTTTTGCATCGAAACAGTGAAAAAACTAATAAACTTCTACAAAATCTTAATTCGTTAGTTGGTCTTATAAGACTAACTAAAGAGGGCTGGGTCCCTGATCTTTAGATGATCCAATTAGTTTCAAACAAGATTTTTTCCTCCGTGCACGAATGGTAACAAATTTTTCAAAGTAAACTCTTAACTTTCCTGTATGAAAGCATTTTCAAAATTACCTTCACTTAACATTAAGCTTGGCATCTTATAAATGGCTAAAAAAATGGCAAACAACACAATGACATTCTTTTAAGGGTGCTGTTACTGATTAAAATAACTCCGTTATTTATTATCTCGCTTCTTTTTGAGAACATAAAATCTGTACTGTTTTAAAGCATTAATTTTTTTTATTGTTTGTTAAATACTTTGGTAACAAATCACTGGAGATCGAATGTGACGAGTGTCACAAATGTGGTAAACGGACAAACGTTTTAACCATTTACCGCCTATTATATTAAGTGTTGAACATTATATCGGCCATTTTTTTTTTTAGTTTATATCGAGCTAGTTTAGGTTAGGAAAGGTTCGGTCAAGTTCAGTTAGTTTAGATTAAATTGTTAGAATTGGTTAGGTTAGACTAATTAGGTTAAAAGAAATGTTGATAAAATTTTCCATCATCTATAAGTGGGGATGAATTCCATAGTATATTTCTCATACTGAATTGTTGGGTACAGTGCTTTTTATTTCCTTATTTTATCCTCCTTTAAAGTAATTTTTAGAGTTTTTTTCTCTCTCTCTCTCTCTCTCTCTCTCTCTCTCTCTCTCTCTCTCTCTCTCTCTCTCTCTCTCTCTAATCCATCCTCTTAATTGAGCACATGCTCTTAAATTTCCGAATTCCTTCTCTTCCATTTTCACCCATTATTTCTTGTTATGTTTCCTGTACTTACGCTAAACATTCGTCCCTTGGCCCCTCCTTCCTGCATATAAAAAAATTTGAGCATCAACTGTTACATTATTTCTCAACGGATTTGTTGGTTGGCGTTTAAAAGGTTTTGTAAACATGTTTCAAAGTGTCTGTAATGTAGAATGTAAAAATAAGTACAGTCACCCCATTCTTATTACATTCACACACTGTGACAGTTAAAATTGTTATATTTGTTAAAATTACTGAATTTAAAATATAGAAAAAAGATGTTTGGTTAAAATAGCAAGTTATTAAAAATAATATATTTTTCTATTTATTTTAAACCTTATTACTATCATCAGATATTTATTAATAGTAAGCGGGTAAAATGCCGCTTTACACATCGCTTTAGTCCTTTGGCCGAGTTGACCGTTGCACTCTTTAACCGAAGCTATATGATGCACCGCTCGTAGGTAAGTGTGTACATTCATATATGATTTCCCCTAGTCAGTACAGTTTCAAAGTTTGCAGATGACGCGAAACTGGGTGGCAGGGCAATTAATGACGAAGATAGAGGTAAAATCCGTGAAGATCTGAACAAAATCGCTGGTTGGTCAGTCACATGGCAAATGAGATTTAATGTCGATAAGTGCAAAATTTTACACGGGTGATTTAAAAGTGGCGAAACAAAGTACAAGAGCAGTCAATAAGGCGAGCAAAGTGTTACGTTTTATAGCTCGGAATTTTGAGTACAAATCGCGCGATATTATAGTTCCTCTTTATAAATCATTAGATAGATCCCATTTGGAGTAGGCAATCCAATTTTTGAATCCGCATTGGCTATATATTTTCGCATATCTCGAAAGAGTTCAAAAGACGAGAAATTAAGATGAATCTGTCGCTTAGGTCAATGTCGTACGATGATAGGCTTAAGGAGGGTAAGGAGCGTTCTAATCCAGCCATCCCAGTGTGCCCATTTGTCTTCCAGCCCATTTAAAGGATCATGCGGTTGGTCCCCACCCATAGTTCGATATATATATATATATATATATATATATATATATATATATATATTACTGATTTTCACTTCATAAAAGAAGCGTTATAAGATTGCTTCCTTAATTAAATACATAAAAAGATAAGTCAATGAGCATACATGAGATCGCTTCCGCCCGAATTATTCATTCTGACGAAGGTCAAATTTTTCGCTCCACCTTATACGTGTTTCCCCCCACCCTCCCACCTGGCGTATCAGGTCAAACCTGTGCGAACAATGGACGAAGATAGAAAATAAAATTTGTTGCTGGTACTTCTCTTTGTAAGCTTTTATATTAAGTTTATATATATAGGATGAACCAAATGTAGGTGGACAGTAAATGATAACGTTTATTTTGGGAATACATATTTAATTTTTTTGTATACTATAATACAAAATAAAATTTAAATAAATTTAGTTATAATATTTAATATAATATAACACAAACACCATAGTTATAATGAACACCATAGTTATAATATAATATAACACAAACCGTATTCAACCTACTGTCCACCTACTTTTGGTTCACCGTGTATATATATATGTGTGTGTGTGTGTGTGTGTGTGTGAGTGTGTGTGTGTGTGAGTTGATCATTCGCTTATCATATATATATTTTTTCTACAAATATGATTATACGTTTAGATTTTACGTGGTAAGTTTTCTTTTTGAACTGAGATTTACCCACATTTGTTTATTCAACAAAGCTATATGTATATTTTTTTCTTCTTAAATGCACTTGAAAATTCAGATAATATTATTTCTAGTTAACTGTGAAAATAAAATTATTATATATATATATATATGTGTGTGTGTGTGAGTGTGTGTGTTGTAGAAGATGCATGATGCCATGAAACGCCATGCTTAAAAACTCAGAGTTTGAGAAGTAATTCGTACGTGCTTAATTTTATTGCAATTTTGATGGCTTATAATTAGCAACTATTTTGTAAACTTATTGTATTATAGGTTTCACAACATTATGTATTTGTAGTGTTTTGATTATTATTTTGATCAACAGTAGCCTATATGTAATTTATTTGTTCTTAAGTTTATATATACTCGTAAATTCTGACAATATGATTTTGAGGATGCACTGGGCTCTCGCATTAATCCATGGAAAACGCTGTCCCAAATGCTACAGCCGGGTGATAATGCAACAGTGATGTGTGGAAAGCGTGCGAATTTGAGTTTTACATGCATCCAGCGATAGGATGACCGCATTGAAAAGTTTGTCAAAGAATGTTTATCACAACATATAGTTATACACGTGGAAGAATTTAGGGTAAAACAGAAAGAGTCGCGAAAACAGTCTGTTAAATTATCATTCATGTATTAGCATCATAAAAACTACATGGTTCTACGAGCATGAAGTATGTGAACTTTTATTTGGGGGCTCCTGCTTGTTCATGTAGTTTAGGCCTCTACAAAATGTCATCTGTTTGTAGGGGTGATCTCTGCTGTGCGGTTTTTGGATGATTAGGCTAGAATGATCCCCCTTTATTTTCAAATATACATTGTAAAAGAGTATGAAGCCGTCATCCTACGAGAAAGTCTAGTAGATGTATAACTCATAAATTCGTAGGTGGGTCTTGACGGGGAGATTCTCAAATCGTTCCATTTCCGTCTACATTTTTCATTTATATTTATCTAATTATTTATTTTATTCCAGCTTCGTATAATTGCTTGATAAGGTTCATACTATGTTGTTACACGCTCATATGTGTGTAATCAAATTTTAAAATTTTATATATATATATATATATATATATGTGTGTGTGTGTGTGGGTATATATATATAAATGAGTCGGGGGAATCATGTGAAATCTTTATATATGGCTTTCTCCGTCCAACTGTTCCAAAAAAGTGTTGAACATAAACACAACATTGAGATGTATAAACTTATAAAAATTTTATTATTAGAAATTTATTTCAGCAAATATGAGAACATTAATGGCTGAATAATTGATTTAGAACATGATTGTAAAACTATATATATATAATATCTTCGTAAGCTATGGGATTCATAATATAAAGACTTCTGACTGTGGCTCTACTTACATCCGACATTATTGTACTATTTCCTGTTAATTCCATTTCTATCCTTAGTATTTGAGCTGGCTAATATAATCTAGTGTCTATTCGTATTATTAATATTTGTCACATGAATTATGGTCTTGCCACAATGTACAAATGCACATATTCGTCACATCATAACATTGATCAACAAAGTTTTTCTGCATTTGCTAAATATGGGTGATTCTTATGTTCTTTTTACCCTGATTACAAAAATGAAAACACGTTTTTCTATTAACCACAGATTTTGAGTGATATGTAAATTAAAACCCTTTGAGGTCGAGATATCATTCCACAGTTTGCTTCATAATACGATATTTATTGTAGTCATTTACTTTGTATAAAATCTTTATATTATGCATATTTTATATTTACATGTTTATATACAATATGCATCTAATTATTTAAGTATACATCTTAATATATATATATATATATATATATATATATATATATATAGAGAGAGAGAGAGAGAGAGAGAGAGAGAGAGAGAGAGAGACTTTTTGAAATAAGAGTTCCGACCCTTTATTCTGTAAGTTTTGAATGAAGGGGAGGAGAGAGAGAGCGAGTTCGCACCTGTTTGTTAACCATCAAAGGTATGTTAATCAACCACACACACACACCACACACACACATCTATATATACGAATATTATAAAAATTTAGAAAGAAGTGTGTATAAATAAAATTAAATGCATATTATTAGTTTTTGAAGGATTAAGTCGAGTTTAAAAAGCGGTTTAGGCCTAACTAGGCTTCTTGAAACGTCTCTTACCAAAATTTATCAAAGTTTATGTATATAACATGAAATAGCTTATCTTGGTGGAGTGAAAGAAAGTGTGAAGCGACATCAATTATTTCCTCCTTATTTTGAAGTTATGAAATAAGTATCCACTTGCAGCCCTTTACGTCTTAAATTTGGTTTTCCCATGTGTCAGATAATCACCCCCTCTTGGGGAAAGTCATGTCAGATCGTCATAGAACAGAAGGTAAGAGTTTACTAATGCACCTGCGCTTTAATGAATTAGAAATCGGCTAAAATTTTTACGTAATAACATTTGAAATATATATAAGTGTACCACACAAAACCTAATTCAATATGGATCGGGGTTTTGAATTGTATCTATTGCTGTGCCACATATTTCAGTCTCGATATCAATCCGAAACTTCTAATAATGATATTAATAATAATAATGCTTAAAATGTATTATGATAATTTCCCGTTTAATTTTATTAATTGGTTTTGCATCGAACCACTGAAAAAAAAACTAATAAACTTCTACAAAATCTTAATTCGTTAGTTGGTCTTATAAGGCTAACTAAAGAGGGCTGGGGGCCCTGATCTTCAGATGATCCAATTAGTTTTAAACAAGATTTTTTCCTCCGTACACGAATGGTAACAAATTTTTCAAAGTAAACTCTTAACTTTCCTGTATGAAAGCATTTTCAAAATTAGCTTCACTTAACATTAAGCTTGACATCTTATAAATTGCTAAAACAAATGATAGACAACACAATGACATTCTTTTAAGGGTGCTGTTACTGATTAAAATAACTTTGTTATTTATTATCTCGTTTCTTTTTGAGAACATAAAATCTATACTGTTTTAAAGGATTAATTTTATTTTTATTGTTAAATACTTTGGTAACAAATCACTGGAGATCGAATGTGACGAGTGTCACAAATGTGGTAAACGGACAAACGTTTTAACCATTTACCGCCTATTATATTAAGTGTTGAACATTATATCGGCCATTTTTTGTTTTAGTTTATATCTAGTTAGTTTAGGTTAGGAAAGGTTAGGTCAAGTTAAGTTAGTTTAGGTTAAATTGTTAGAATTGGTTAGGTTAGGCTAATTAGGTTAAAAGAAATTTTGATAAAATTTTCCGTCTTTTCTCATACTGAATAGTTGGGTACAGTGCTTTTTATTTCCTTATTTTTTCCTCCTTTAAAGTAATTTTTAGTTTTCTCTCTCTCTCTCTCTAATTCATCCTCTTAATTGAGCACATGCTCTTAAATTTCCGAATTCCTTCTCTTCCATTTTCACCCATTATTTCTTGTTATTTTTCCTGCATTTACGCTAAACATTCGTCCCTTGGCCCCTCCTTCCTGCATATAAAAAAAATTGAAAATCAAATGTTAAATTATTTCTCAAAGGATTTGTTGGTTGGCGTTTGAAAGGTTTTGTAAACATGTTTCAAAGTGTCTGTAATGTAGAATGTAAAAATAAGTACAGTCACCCCATTCTAATTACATTCACACACTGTGTGACAGTTAAAATTGTTATATTTGTTAAAATTACTAAATTTAAAATATAGAAATAAAATGTAAGGTTAAAATTGCAAATTAATAAAAATAATATATTTTTCTATTTATTTTAAACCTTATTACTATCATCAGATATTTATTATTAGTAAGCGGGTAAAATGCCGTATTACACATCGCTTTGGTCCTTTGGCCGAGTTGACCTTTGCACTCTTTAACACGAAGCTATATAATGCACCGCTCGTAGGTAAGTGTGTACATCTGTATATGATTTCCACTAGTCAGTACAGTTTCAAAGTTTGCAGATGAGGCGAAACTGGGTGGCAGGGCAATTAATGACGAAGATAGAGGTAAAATCCGTGAAGATCTGAACAAAATCGCTGATTGGTCAGTCACATGGCAAATGAGATTTAATGTCTACAAGTGCAAAATTTTACACGGGTGATTTAAAAGTAGCGAAACAAAGTACAACAGCAGTCAATAAGGCGAGCAAAGTGGTAAGTTTTATAGCTCGGAATTTTGAGTACAAATCGTGCGATATTATAGTTCATCTTTATAAATTATTAGATAGATCCCATTTGGAGTACGCAATCCAATTTTGGAATCAGCATTGGCATGGGTTAAAATTTATACGAAATAAAAATATATATATATATATATATATATATATATATATATATATATATATATATATAAGTGTACCGCACAAAATCTAATTCAATATGGATTGGGATTGAGAATTGTATCTATTGCTGTGCCACATATTTCAGTCTCGATATCAAACCAAAACCTCTAATAATGATATTAATAATAATAATGCTTAAAATTTATTATAATAATTTCCCGTTTAATTTTATTAATTGGTTTTGCATCGAACCACTGAAAAAAAAAACTAATAAACTTCTACAAAATCTTAATTCGTTAGTTGGTCTTATAAGGCTAACTAAAGAGGGCTGAGGGCCCTGATCTTCAGATGATCCAATTAGTTTTAAACAAGATTTTTTCCTCCGTACACGAATAGTAACAAATTTTTCAAAGTAAACTCTTAACTTTCCTGTATGAAACCATTTTAAAACTTACCTTCACTTAACATTAAGCTTTTCATCTTTGCATGACATTCTTTTAAGGGTGCTGTTACTGATTAAAATAACTCCGTTATTTATTATCTCGCTTCTTTTTGAGAACAAAATCTGTACTGTTTTAAAGCATTAATTTTTTTTTTATTGTTAAATACTTAGGTAACAAATCACTGGAGATCGAATATGATGAGTGTCACAAATGTGGTAAACGGACAAACGTTTTAACCATTTACCGCCTATTATATTAAGTGTTGAACATTATATCGAACATTTTTTTTTTAGTTTATATCCAGCTATTTTAGGTTAGGGAAGGTTAGGTTAAGTTAAGTTAGTTTAGATTAAATTGTTAGAATTGGTTATGTTAGGCTAATTAGGTTAAAAGAAATGTTGATAAAACTTTCCATCTATAAGTGGGGATGAATTCCATAATATATTTCTCATACTGAATGGTTGGGTACAGTGCTTTTTATTTGGTCAAGTTAAGTTAGTTTAGGTTAAACTGTTAGAATTGGTTAGGTTAGGCTAATTAAGTTAAAAGAAATGTTGATAAAATTTTCCGTCTATAAGTGGGGATGAATTCCATAGTATATTTCTCATACTGAATAGTTTGGTACAGTGCTTTTTATTTCCTTATTTTTTCCTCCTTTAAAGTAATTTTTAGAGTTTTTTTCTCTCTCCTCTCTTTCTATAATTCATCCTCTTAATTGAGCACATGCTCTTAAATTACCGAATTCCTTCCCCTTCATTTTCACACATTATTTCTTGTTATTTTTCCTGCATTTACTCTAAACATTCGTCACTTGGCCCCTCCTTCCTGCATATAAAGAAAATTCAACATCAAATGTTACATTATTTCTCAACGGATTTGTTGGTTGGCGTTTAAAAGGTTTTGTAAACATGCTTCAAAGTGTCTGTAATGTAGAATGTAAAAATAATTACAGTCACTCCATTCTAATTACATTCACACACTGTGTGACAGTTAAAATTGTTATATTTGTAAAAATTACTGAATTTAAAATATAGGAATAAGCTGTTTGGTTAAAATTGCAAATTATTAAAAATAATATATTTTTCTATTTATTTTAAACCTTATTACTATCATCAGATATTTATTATTAGTAAGCGGGTAAAATGCCGTTTTACACATCGCTTTAGTCCTTTGGCCGAGTTGACCGTTGCACTCTTTAACCGATGCTATATGATGCACCGCTCGTAGGTAAGTGTGTACATCCGTATATGATTTCCCCTAGTCAGTACAGTTTCAAAGTTTGCGGATGACGCGAAACTGAGTGGCAGGGCAATTAATGACGAAGATAGAGGTAAAATCCGTGAAGATCTGAACAAAATCGCTGATTGGTCAGTCACATGGCAAATGAGATTTAATGTCGATAAGTGCAAAATTTTACACGGGTGATTTAAAAGTAGCCAAACAAAGTACAACAGCAGTCAATAAGGCGAGGAAAGTGGTAAGTTTTATAGCTCGGAATTTTGAGTACAAATCGCGCGATATTATATTTCCTCTTTATAAATCATTAGATAGATCCCCTTTGGAGTACGCAATCCAATTTTGGAATCCGCATTGGCTATTTCTTTTCGCATATCTCGAAAGAGTTCAAAAGACGAGGAATTAAGATGAATCCGTCGCTTAGTTCAATGTCTTACGAGGATAGGCTTAAGGAGGGTAAGGAGCGTTCTAATCCAGCCATCGCAGTGTGCCCATTTGTCTGCCAGCCCATTTAAAGGATCATGCAGTTGGTCCCCACCCCTAGTTCGATATATATATATATATATTACTGATTTTCACTTCATAAAAGAAGCGTTATATGATTGCCTCCTTAATTAAATACATAAAAAGATAAGGCAATGAGCATACATGAGATCGTTTCCGCCCGAATTATTCATTCTGACGAAGGTCAAATTTTTCGCTCCACCTTATACGTGTTTCCCTCCCCCCCCGGGCGTATCAGGTCACACCTGTGCGAACAATGGACAAAGATAGAAAATAAAATTTGTTGCTTGTACTTCTCTTTGTAAGCTTATATATCAAGTTTATATATATATATATATGTCTGTGTGTGTGTGTGTGTGTGCGTGTGTGTGTGTGTGTGAGTTTGTGTGTGTGTGAGTTGATCATTCGCTTATTATATATATATTTTTTATAAAAATATGATTATACGTTTAGATTTTACGTGGTAAGTTTTCTTTTTGAACTGAGATTTACCCACATTTGTTTATTCAACAAAGCTATATATATATTTTTTTCTTCTTAAATGAACTTGAAAATTCTGGGAATATTATTTCTAGTTAACTTTGAAAATAAAATTATATATATATATATATATATATATATATATATATAGATATATATATATGTGTGTGTGTGTGTGTGTGTGTGTGTGTGTGTGTGTGTGCACGAGTTTTTCATTCGTTTATTATATATATATTTTTTCCACAAATATGATTATACGTTTTGTATATTTTCAAAATAATTAATATTTATACACGCGCAGAGAGGGTGAGAAGTTTAGGAGGGAATGAGGGATGGTGGAGATGACCGTGTGTTTTGACCTGAAATTGTTTCATCTTTTTTGTAAGGTTTCTTTTCCTTTCGTTTTTCCCACTGTTATTCGTGATTTAACGAAAATTGTGATATTAATAATAATAATAAAATTAGGAATTAAGTAATAAAGTGATTTATTTTAGTTGTGTAAAGAGTGTGTTTAAATTCTAATTATTTATTTAATAAACAGAATTTCTTTTAAAGTAAATTGTTGGAATTAAGGAGAAGAATCATCTGTTGTGGTAACGAATTAAAATAAATGGTGGTACCTGACAACTATCGTCATATAAATATATGGTGGTATTTAGCAACCAAATAGATGAATAATATATGAAATAATTTAATGATTAATGCTATCTGGCAACTCAGTCTTCTAGGTTGATTAATATATGAATTAATTAAATATGTAGCACAAATTGGCAACTCTGTCTTCTATTGGCTGATGAATTAAATGCATGTTGCTAACTGGCAACTCAACCAACTGACGGATTAGAGGTCTATAGAAGAGCGGGAGGCTGACGATGGAGTCATACAAGCTCGGCTTCCAGCCGAGCAAGGATCTCTGGTCCTTTCTTTTTAATGGCCCTTTGTGTGGTGAGGAAGCCCCTTCCCTCCCATAGAGGCCTCTTAGGTTAGGTATACCCCTTCTGGGAGTTCAGCTTGGGGGAGAACCCCGCCGCCAAGTTGCATACCCCTCTTCCTCTCTTGCTATCTCTTCCTTTCTGCCACTTTGGGGGGAATAGCTTGGGGGAGAACTCCACCTCCAAGTTGCATGCCCCTTGCAATCCCAATTTTGGGTTGGAAACAAAGATTGGCACGCTTCTTCCTCTCTCTCTCTCTTTCTTTCTGGCCCTTTGGGGGGAATAGCTTGGGGTAGAACTCCGCCTCCAAGTTGCATACCCCTTGCAACCCGATTTTGGGTTGCCAACAAAGATTGGCACTCTCTCGCTCTCTTTCTTTCTTTTTTTTCTTTTTTCCCAACAAAGGGGGGCGGGCTTAGCACCAAAAGGGGGTAGGGGCGGGGCTTAGCAACAAGGGGGTCGTGGGGTTGGCACTATTGCAACAAGGGGGATTGGCACGCTTGCAAGAAAAGGGTGGGGGTTGGCACTCTTGCAACATTGCAACATTATGTAATATTGTGCAATTGCAACTTGCATTCAAGGGTTTTGCGGGCATACTACTAGTGTTACGCATTGTTTTCAGTGTTACAAATAATTTACGTTAAAATGTGTAAGTGATGTGCAACTTGCTAGATAAGTAAAATACTTAGGGCTGTACCCTACTTGGTACTAATTACTTATTTATGTATCCTCATAATTTAAGCGTTTAGGTATTATTAATTTTGAAGTTTCTCGTGCTTTCACATTTGTCTTAGTTGGTTATTATTGGATTTTTTTTATGCCAGTTGTTTTCCTACCAACTTCGATAAAATAGTACATAATTTGCTCCAGTTTATATATTAAGGTTCATCAAATTCCGAACTTATTACAGCTTTGATCACAGATCACTCTAGATTACAGATCACTCTTTGCACTACTTATTTCCTAGTACAATATAGATATGTGATCATTAGTTCTTTTCACTGCAGAACATTTTCAGCCACGAAGAGACTACTCCAAATACATTAATTCTTCCCTTGTTTACCTCTTTTACGTGTATGGGCTGCCAAGCACGCTAATTAAAGGACAAACTGTCCGACAACTTAAGCAAAAATGGAGAAACACTAATGTATGTCGCACAGAATAGGCAGGTCAGGTAGGCCATTTCCCAGAATTTTCATCCATACGAAAACATTCAGTAAAATAGTATTTTAACAAAGTATTCTTCTCTTTTGGAATTAAAAATACATGAATCCTTTTACACTCAATATCTGAACGATCACTAAAGGATATATATATATATATATATATATATATATATATATATATATATATATATATATATATATAATGATAAAAGAAGTTGTTTCATTGGTGGTACTGTTCAGCCAGACATAATTCCTTTCTCTTTATAAACAAAAGCACACATCTAAAAAATAAAAAATAAAAAAATAAATAATTTCTTACCAAAAAATGCTTCATGCTTAAACCCAAACTTTAATTAATCTGTAATACTAAACAAATTATTATTATTATTATTATTAGTATTATCTACCTTTATTCGTTATTTCTTGATTTGTATTTATTCCATAAATTGTTGAATAGTCAAGGGACGTTTCACAGCCATAAAAATACCAACCACCTGAATTTTGAAATAATAAAAATTTGCTTATAAATAACACTGGCCAACAAGTATTTTTCATCAGCTTTAATCAGGCCCTCTCAGAGGTCAAGAGAAGTCCGGGCCACTTCCAGCTTTTGAGGCCCATAGCTAAACTCAATTATTACTTTCACTGCAAAACATTATATTCAAACCTGAAAGTTGCTAAATTTGAGGTCCCCTTAAGCTTGAGGCCCAGGCAAAATCGCCCTCCTAGCACCCCTCTCATAGGCCCTGGCGGTAATTATGGGTGGATTAGATAGCTGTTGGGATGCTGATTCCAAATCTGTTTTCGGTTTTCCTCTAGCACGTCTGGTTTTTGAGATGAGACCGATCATATATGTAATAAATATAATATATATACAGGGCGTCCCAAAAAAATGTATACACACTTTAACAGCTGATAGCTCAATTGATGTTTCTTTCTTTCCAAGTTAAACCCATTAGAATTAATAATGGCAGTCAGACTAAGGTTTGAACAAAGGAAATTCATTCTAAAATGCTACTGGAAGTGTGAAAACGCAGTTGAAGTGCAAAGACAGTTTAGGAGGGAGTTTCAAACAGATCCACCAACGCGACTTACCATCACTCGAATTAGAGATAAGTTTGAAGCCGATGGAACTGTTCAGAATGTCCACAAGAAGCGTTCCGGAAGACCACGGACATCGACAAGCCCCACAAAGCAAGAAAGAGTACTGGAAACGTATCACCAAAGTCCAAGAAAATCTGTGCGGCAAGCGAGTCGTGAGGTAGGAATTTCAGAATCGTCTGTCCAACGCATTTTGAAGCGCTGTCAATGGAAAAGTTACATTCCAAGATTAGTCCATGCTATTAATGAAGATGATCCGGACCGAAGAGTGGAGTATTGCGAGTGGTACTTGGCACGATGTGGATGTGGATTGGACGAAGGGGTTTCGTATAATACCCTCCGCGTTCACCAGACCTCAC
>JAJOZX010000817.1:45000-137500 GCA_023014485.1 Bathynomus jamesi
CATGAAAGAGTCATGTGAATACTAATTTTCGTCTACGTGGGAAAATACACGTCTGAGATCCACGGCTTGCAGCAGACAACTGAACACGCAGGCAAGAGATATGCTCAGGTAGGGGCAAGAGTCACGTGACCGATCTTACAGTGGGCGGAGCTTAGGAATGTACGCATGGAAGCACGCAAAGGAGAAAATGAAACCTTAATTGAAGCAAATATACGTAGTAAATAAACATATCGTTAATAATACCCCCCCCCACACACACATATATATATATATATATATATATACAGGGTGGGGCACGGGAATCAAGTGTTTTTTGAATAGCTAGTAATCGGCCATTAGGAATGGGAGGGGCGTGCGGTAGGTTACATTCCATTCCTGGGTTCATAGCATTTAACTTTAACTAACACTCACCTTTATCTTTCAGGTGCCATCATGGAGCAGTGGACGTTAGAACACCGCATGTTCGCGTATGATCATTTTGTTAGGAGTGGCGAGTCAGTGACAGCAGTTCAGCGTGCGTTTCGCCGCAGATTCAACATTCATCGAAATTACTCTGTTCCCGCTCGTGACACAATCTTACGTTGGGTTAACAATCTTCGAACAGGAGGCTCAATAATGAAAACAAAACCGAAGGGGCCGCAACGCACTGTGCGTACTCCAGAGAACGTTGAAAGGGTCAGACAAGCGATGTTGCAAAGCCCAGGCCGCTCTGCTCGGAGACATTCAGCTGCACTCGGAATCAGCAATCGTACTGTTAGACGGATTTTGCATGAAGAATTACATTTTCACCCATACAAGTTAGCGATGGTGCAGGAATTGAATGTAAACGATTGCCCCCAACGACTGAATTTTGCACAGGAAATGCTTGCACTTTATGAGCAGAATGAAAACATGATGGTGGTAATGAGTGATGAAGCCCATTTCCACCTTAATGGGGCCGTCAACAATCAAAACTGTCGGTATTGGGCTGCTGAAAATCCGCGACAACTCCATGAAAAACCGCTGCATAGCCCTAAGGTTACAGTTTGGTGCGCGGTGGGAAAGTTTGGCGTCATCGGTCCCTATTTCTTCGAACAAAATGGGGTTACCGTTACCATAACATCTGGGCGTTACATTGAGATGGTGAACACCTTTTTCATCCCTGAGTTACGAAGAAGGCGTATTGCTCGTCGACATTTGTGGTTTCAGCAAGATGGGGCCACGCCACACACCGCCAGAGCGTCAATGGCTGTTCTTCGCCCCCTGTTTCCCAACCATCTCATTTCGAGATTTGGTGACATTGCATGGCCCCCTCGGTCCCCTGACTTGTCCACATGTGACTTCTTTCTATGGGGGTACCTCAAGTCACGTGTCTACGAGGACAAGCCCCCTACATTAGATGCATTGAAGGAAGCGATCCGTCAACAAATCATCCAAATCAACAGAGACCTGCTGGGAAGAGTGGAGGCCAATTTTCGTAAACGCCTTCAACAATGCGTCGACGGCCAAGGACATCATATGCCAGATATAATTTTCGGTACATGATTATTATGACATGAAATGCTATGTTCTTACGAATGTTGTTCTACCAATATATTTTCTTTACAAAAATAAATATCATTTTCCTGATTATTCCAAAAACACTTGGTTCCCGTGCCCCACCCTGTATATACAGGGCGTCCCAAAAAAATGTATACACACTTTAAATACTTATAAAGGCAGTGTTTATTAAAATACATTTCATTTTCAAAATGTAATAGAATCTAGAGACATTATTTAATTGTTTTGTCAACGCCTGTTTTCAAACTGACGTCCGTTCTGGTCCAGGCACTGCTGATAACGCGAAGCAATGGAATCGCAAACATCACGAAACATTTCGTTTGGTATTTGTGTGCATTCTCGTTCAATGGCTGCTCTCAATTCAGCGACTGTTGCAGGTTTTATAGCGTAGACTTTGTCTTTTAAGTATCCCCATAAAAAAAAGTCTAGTGGTGTGAGGTCTGGTGAACGCGGAGGGTATTATACGAAACCCCTTCGTCCAATCCACATCCACATCGTGCCAAGTACCACTCGCAATACTCCACTCTTCGGTCCGGATCATCTTCATTAATAGCATGGACTAATCTTGGAATGTAACTTTTCCATTGACAGCGCTTCAAAATGCGTTGGACAGACGATTCTGAAATTCCTACCTCACGACTCGCTTGCCGCACAGATTTTCTTGGACTTTGGTGATACGTTTCCAGTACTCTTTCTTGCTTTGTGGGGCTTGTCGATGTCCGTGGTCTTCCGGAACGCTTCTTGTGGACATTCTGAACAGTTCCATCGGCTTCAAACTTATCTCTAATTCGAGTGATGGTAAGTCGCGTTGGTGGATCTGTTTGAAACTCCCTCCTAAACTGTCTTTGCACTTCAACTGCGTTTTCACACTTCCAGTAGCATTTTAGAATGAATTTCCTTTGTTCAAACCTTAGTCTGACTGCCATTATTAATTCTAATGGGTTTAACTTGGAAAGAAAGAAACATCAATTGAGCTATCAGCTGTTAAAGTGTGTATACATTTTTTTGGGACGCCCTGTATATATATATATATATAATATATATATATATATATATATATATATTATATATATACAGGGTGTTTCAGGAGGAAAGGTCAGTACTTCGGGAAGTGATAGTATCGGTCATTGTGAGAAAAAAAGTTCATATGAACATGTGTCTAATTCTGATTGGTTACGGAGATAGAGCTGTTTGAATCTGATGCGCGCGCAGCTATTCCTGCCCACGCGGTGGTCCCATTCAATGGCCACCAAGGTCTCCAGACCTCTCTCCGTTAGATTATTGTTTGTGAGGGTGGATGAAAAGTCAAGTTTACAAAAGAAAGGTGGATACACGAGACGAATTGCTCGCGCGCATTTTGGATGCTGCTGCCCGCATAAAGGAACGTCAAGATCAATTCAGACGAACAACACGCGATCTTCGCACACGAGTTGCAAAGTGCATTGAGGTTGACGGTGGGATTTTCGAAAACGTATTTTAAACTGTAACAAATCTGTCATTTCTGTATCTGATACCATTCAAAATGCCAATGTTTAAACATTAAATGTTAGAAACAGTAATTGGTTTCTCTTTCTTGATTACCACTAACAATGCTTTTGTATTTGTAGATTCAAACAGCTCTATCTCCGTAACCATTCAGAATTGGACACATGTTCATATGAACTTTTTTTCCCACAATGACCGATACTACTGTATCACCTCCCGAAGTATTGACCTTTCCTCCTGAAACACCCTGTGTGTATATATATATATATATATATATATATATATATATATATATATATATATATAATCAAGGATTAAGGTATCGAAAGGCCACGGTATCATAGATACGAGGCACCTGGTAACGGCTCCTATAGGTGTTACGGCATACCTTCGTGCCCCTAAGTTCTTTCACGCACCCCAGTTTCTGCGCCAGAAAATTGTGGGTCTCCACAGTCAGATGGGGTGGCTGGTCGCCCTCATCTTCCAAGCACACTAGATCCTTCAACGAGTCAAAGTTAACGACTCGTCGGTTTGCATGGTTAAGCGTGATACACTTAGCCTTCACGATATATTTTATATCCACCCACCCTCACCTGTACCCCATAAGTTTTTGGTCTTGTTGATACAAATGAGTCAGCGTATGCACCATCACCATACTTATCCTTGATCTCGTCAGTTAACTCTCCGAGGAATTCCCCAATAGGCGGCATGTATTCACCTTCCCTCGCTGTGAATATTACGCTATCTGTGTCAGCGTACAAAATCCTCCGCTCAAGAGAGTGCAGTAGTCCCCAAAGCTTGATGCGGGCGTAGGCCGTGGTGAAGCTGGCTCCAGATATGTTTATTACCCGTGAGGTATCTGTGGCCAGTTCGGTGATGTTGTACTTTATTATGTAAGTATTACCTACATTCACGATCTCCATAACCTCTTTATCGGGAACGGTGGCATAATCCCAGATTTCACTGTAACTTTGTGTCAAATGAATGTTCCCTTTGCCAGTATTCTGTGCAAATTTTCTCCAAAGACTGTTTAGACACAACTTTGCATTAAACCGTTTGCCAGGATTCTTAACAATTTGGGAGCGGTCAAGCTGTATACCTTCATGGGCACGGTAACGCTG
Source organism: Bathynomus jamesi (assembly GCA_023014485.1). Lineage (NCBI taxonomy): Eukaryota > Metazoa > Arthropoda > Malacostraca > Isopoda > Cirolanidae > Bathynomus > Bathynomus jamesi. Next base: position 49,146 of record JAJOZX010000817.1, read on the forward strand.
AATGTAAGCCGTTTTTTCATCTTCGGTATCAACCCCTCGCGGATATCCCGACGCTTCTACCTTATCCTTCAAAAAAGCGTTTATATATGGCGTGAAAAGGTTGGGGCGCTTCTGAAACCTCCACACCTCATGTATCTTCAATGTTCTGTACCCATGGCGAACGGCTAGGTCGAGCTCAGGGCATGTATATACACCTCTGATCTTACGCTGGTGGGTTGTATGGTTACAATCACCGTTGTTCTCCTCTGTGCACTTCACGCACAGGGGAAACATGAGCTTGTGGTCTATAACGACGGGTAAGATCGGCATCCATAATTCGCGAAGGGGGAACACGTCTACGAAAGAGAGTCCAAAGTAGCGCTCATTCAAGTTAGCTGAGAACTCCTTGATGGTTGGCATGGTGGGACCCACCAGTTTTTCATGTACACCTACGGGGTACAGATTGTTCTTCATCATGTAGGGTTATAAAGATCAGAATTCGTAGTAATGGAGTTCTACACCGTCCGTAGGCAGAAAGTATAGCTTGAATGGGTTTGTACGCCCTCCAAACAAGCTGTCACCGCATTTGAGGGGGTCCAACACCATTGAAGGTTTGATGGCCCTTATTTCTTCACGGTACTGGCCATCTGTTTTCATCCGTGCATCATACTCATTTAAAATTTTTAATGGTCCAACGGACTAATGTCGTGGGCATTGGTGCAAGAAACAACATGGTTACCAGTTTTTGGAGTTCCGGTAATATCAGACCCCCCCACCCCAATTTATATGGGACCTAAAAATTTGACTGAGAAAACGAAAGTGTTTCCTCTTCTCTGTGAATACACATATGACTATGTTATTTTTTCTGGGTAATAATATATTATTTTAATTAATTATATATTCTAGAGGTGTTACCGCCACCCTGAAGTATCATCCCAGACAGCTTCGCGGCGATGGGCTCGAAATTAGACCAGCTTATCAAGCCAGCTACAGTATAATTCGAGTGAGATCAAACCTGATTCCAGGTCCCCATCGTTTTTTGGGTGGGGCATTTATTTTTAAACAAAAATGAATTCCTTTCACAATGATTAAAAAATTATACCAAAGTTTAATTGAAAAGATAAATACTTCTGCATAACTTTACACAATAAACGCTCACTTAACATAATTATACATTTCAGCCAAAGATTTTTTCTTGAAGTCTGGAAGAAGGCGTCGATGTTGCTCTATAACTTTTACCAGAAATTGTTTTTGTGATTCATCATTAACAATTCTGTCTTTGAAATCTTCAATCAGCTTGATTTCATATTTTTGACAAAGTTCTCCATAACTTGGAAAGATTTGCAATTTTTCCAAGAAGTAACAGGTTGAAGAACCCTTACCAACTAACTGACACAGCTTAGTTGTATTCGTTAGCTTAGGGAAGATTGGCTGACCTTTGGGAGGAGGGTGTTGCGGGTTGATTTGACAGACCTTCTTCATTGACTTTGTAATCTGACTTTTTTCTGTATCTGAAATTTGCTGGGAAAACAAAGCAAGTGGTACTAGTTCTCAGTCAGATACTACAGCTGACCATTTAATCCCTTAACTCTTTGATGACCATTATACATTTCTTTGAACTTAAAAGTTTAAGTTTTATTGTTATTTACAATTAGATATTAGTAACTATAGTCACTTAAATTACCCATTTTTGGGTTAATTTTCCGACAACTAAACGATACCTGTATAAACATGTAGATGTATTTGCAGAAACGTTGCATCATTGTACAATTTATATTATTATTTCCTTGGGACAAATATGTCCTTTGGTCCTCAAAGAGTTAAGAGCACTGGATGCTACATCGTGATCATAATTTTTATATTCAATGAGTTCATTAAAAAGATTTAAATCGTTGACAGGTGCAACACAGGCGACGGAAGCAAGCAACCAAGGTTTTATATAGTAGAGACAGTTGAATATGCACATTCTCTCTAATTTTGCTATCATATTTGAATCATACCCAGCTTGATCAGAGAATGCGTACATCTTTGTTGGATACAATACAGATGGCATCCACCTTGCATAGTGTACTGCCCCAGGCTTAGCCCATCTCACACCAGTCTTTGAGACGTTTTCCCCAAGAAGTAATAGAGCAACCTCGGCACATTCTCTGTAGTCGCCTCTGGGAAATAGAGGTGAACTGGCTGAATTAAGTGCATCTTTTAGAAAATCTTTTACCTCAGAAGCTTTGGCTCTCAATTGGCGATTTTTAAATTTTAGTGTTTTTGTTGGCACTGTTATGTCCAGTTTTGGCCAAATATTTAATCTGAAGCTTTTAAACATTTCATTTTCAGGGGACGTTGTACTTCCGAAGAGACTTGTATAGACTGAGCACAAAATGTAGATGATGTCTACATGCTAGCCACAGTAATTGAGTCCCAATCATTTCTTCTAGGATCTTACACGCTCCCTGTCTCCATCCAGAATTCGATGCTGTTTTATCAAAAACCATACCGCGAATATTTTTATCAATATTCCATTCAGAGATAGTTCTGAATACACATTCGGCCTGTGTTTTGCCCTTGCTATTATCTATAGTTGGGATTGATAAAATGTTGCCTTCTTTTAAACCCGGAGAACCAGAAACAATGATTGCCATTCTTTCTTCCTTTTTGTCAGTTGTAGTTTTCAATATTAATTTACTGTCCCAGTGAACAATGCAATGCTCTGGAGGATGGAATGATGCCGTAATTTGTTTTGCACTAGATGCTCTTGTATTTTTACATGAATGTTTAGAAGTAGACTTTGACAGGCTCATGTCATGTATATTTATATTTAATTCTGAGGCAACTGCTGCAGCGTAAACTGTTCTTTGGCTATGGGAGAGATTCAGCCTATCAGCCGTGTCAGAAACCACTTGAGAATCGAAAATGCGAATTCTTTTTTTAGGATTTCTTTGAGCCGAAGGTTGAAAGTCGGAATCATTTGATTCATTACTTGATTCGTCATTATCTATAGGAATGTCATCATCAGGTGGGATATTCATTTGTTCACCACTGGGTCCTGCATCCATGTCTGCTAAGAGTTTTTCTTTCCTCTCTACGTCATGTCGAATTCTTTGGTTTCGTCTTTCTGTCCGAGTTACATAAGACTTATCAAGGCTGGAGACGTACATATTCCGAATAGTTCTTTGATCTTCAAGGAAGTTTATATCTTCGCTTTTGTTTCTTGTTGTTCTCATTCTGTCTTTCATTATTGTTTCAATAGCATCTGCTGCCGATATATCCAATAGCATATCTAATTTTTTACAAAAAAATATCCTTTTTATCTTCGAAAGTATTCCTGTTTTTGTGTTTTCTCAGTGTTTCATACTCATTAACTAAAGTCAGAATATTTTCTTTTGATCTCCTGCTTTTGGAAATATCTTGCGTTTTAATGCCAGCTAAGTCCCAGAATTTTTAAACTTTATTAAGTACAACTGTTGCAGCTTCTTCTTTATTGTTCATAACCATATCATTTCTTTTTAAATGATAGAAATGCTGAAGTGCATCTGATTGGGATGGTAGCTGGAATAGTCCTGTAGGAATCGGTTCATCTTTAAGATTACCAATAATTGGATCATAACTGCTTTTTCTTAACTTTATATTTAATTTCTTATGAGTAGCCATGATATTCATTTAAAATAAGATTAGAATCAACTAAGTGAAAAATGCATCATATACTATATACATCATTGGATATCTGAATAGCATAAAATATTGGCTTAATCAGCTGGTATAAAACATTTCTATGTATACTATTACGAATAAATAATCAATTTATACACCAAAATGTGAAAAGTTGATTTCTGAATAAATTGATATGCAATATGTATGCTTTTATTTAAGATTAAATATGAGTAATCAAAAAATGCTTAAAAGATGTCGTTTTTACTCAGTTTTTTACTATGCAATATAAATTGGGGGTGGTGAAGTCTGATATTACCGGAACTCCAAAAACTGGTAACCATGTTGTTTCGTGCACAAATGCCCATAATATTAGCATGTTGGACCATTAAAAATTTTAAAAAGTGAAATTATGGACCACCCTAATACTCATGCTCCCACAAAATCTTGTGAGTGAACTGGGAGCCTATAAGATGATCGCGGTTACGGGTCCATGCGGGGCTGTCGGCGGGGGATCTTCCATGGAAGTCCCCTGTGAAGGCACACTCTGGGCGTGAGTATCCATGCCATCAGCATCCATTAAAGGAATACTCTTCTCACCAGTGGTTGGCTCCTCACTTAGGCCATCAACCCAAAAAATACGACCATTGACCTTAATGGGTTCTTCACCCGTGTTGCGGGCGTGCTTTATGTATACCCCTGTCTGTTGCTGTAGGAGTATGAGCCAGTAAATAGCCTTTTGTCCATAACTGCGGGGATTGTTTCTGTGAATGACGGCTAAGGTGTCTTTAGGCATGAAGTTATTCTTGAACACCGTAAAACATAATGAGGCGATCGTGGTTGCGACTTACAACGGATCGCATTTGAAACGGGTTATGTACATCCTTCTAAAGGCCTGGAAACATACCCGAAGCACAAGCACATCATTCACGCAATAACGTTCACATTCATCAGCTATATTTTATGGACTAGTTTCATTAAAACTGTTGTAGTTGGTGTAGTTAAAGTAATGTTTGGGTGGAGGTAGTCCCACGCAATTTAAAGTTTCGCTAGTGAGGAATGTGTAAGGGAAATACGCTTTTGAAACTTCAGCGGCTAAGCCCATGACCTTGGCCAGCTTTGCTAATTTACAAGGTGTGAACAGCAGGGTGTCTTTAAACTGTACATTACCTCTTATCTGCATCTGCATTAGTTTGTTGCCTCTTTTCAAGTGATCACCTATAAATATCGCAGACGACTCGTGTTCAATCAACTCCTTATAAAGGAAGTGTGTGTGAAATTTTGCTCCGTTATGCGCAAGAACATACACAGTCATTTTTTTGAACTTGTCCGCTAATTTGACAATATAGGATGCAAAGAGTTTCACAGGGCTGTCGGGTGCAATCGTTTTAAAAACGTTTGTCCGTTTGCCACATTTGTGACACTCATCACACTCGACCTCCATGCACTCATCACAGATAGTCTGACTTAGGAGTAAATGTGGAATAACCTCTTTGGTTTCAGCGTTCGTGTAAGTTTCTATATCGTAGTACACGGTTATACAAGTGCTATTTTTAGGCTTAGCATCTTTCAAATGACATACATGCTTCACTCTATCCGCCTTATATTTTTCATGACATGTAGAACAGTTAATTTCGTCGCATTTATGCACAAACGTACCCCAATTGTCCATCATATGAAACATGCCACACTCACAGATTCTCATTTTCCTGCAAGTGCCAGTTGATTTATGGAGCTCAAAGCATTTATTATTGAAAAATGTACGTCTACACACATTACATTCCCTCTTCTCGGTTTCAACTACACGACTTTCACATTTGGGGCTTCACTATATCATCAGCAAACTCGAGACATTCCTTACACAAATCATGATGCCTTCCATATTTTCGACTTTTATCATAACTAGCGTAGAGATTCCTTATATTACGGATGGGGAGATACGATGTTCCTGACAATCCTAAAATAAGTAGAGGTCTTGTACGATCTCTCACACTGCTTTTAAAACCATACACAGCCCTATGACAATCATCCATTCCAAATACGACTATACGAGCATTCAATTCCTGCTCGACCCTTCTCAGGTCTTCAGAACCCATATTACACTCAAACTCAAGCTTAGAATCTGAAGCCAGTTTATGGGGCACGCTCCACAACCGTAGGCAGCCAGATATTATACGCGATTGTAATTAGTACAGTCAACATATGAATTATGTCTTTTGCTATAAAGCCGCAACCACGATCGACGTTTAAATGCTTTCTGTAAATAGATTTAGAATTGAAATTAAGAGTATAAGGTGTGGCACTATGACCCACAACACGGAATACTCTGTCAATATCTACCATGAAGTTGTCCATACTGAAGGCTGCACTACTTTGAGAGGCCTGCATTATACGGGCCAAGATATATTCTATGTCTACAGCTGCCAAGGGTCTGAACGGTATTACTACCCAAAAATTATCTACGTCCCCGTCATCTGACCGGAACCTGAAGGACAACCTCGTCCGGACTTCACGTTCATCGAGGTTCTGAAAGGCAAACTCCACAATTCGTTCAACTACGCGTCGCAGTCCAACACCGTTGCTATGCATGAATCCAGGGTCAACCATGACCACTTACCGATCTCTAGTCAGGGCAGGGGTGGGGATAGCGGTGTGCACCAACTCGAACGTTATACCTTCCTCCACAGCATGAGAAGCTGCTGCTGCTCTTCTGGAGGAAGTACCCGGAACTGAACAGGAATAAGGGAGTATATTTGAGGAAGTTATTATTGTGGAGGTTGTGTCGTAAGACGTAGAGGGTTGGGGCTCTATCACTGGGGGCATAACAACCGACGCAATCCTGCCACGCTTTATACATGACGTGGAGGGCTCTTCATCATGCTTCCGGTTTGAATTGCCGCGTGCTGCAGGTATCGCTGGTGATGGTTCGTCAGCGGGGATAGAGTCTGTAGCTACACGATCATCGGAGTCATCTGTAATATCGATGATGGAGGGGTGTACATCGTCGTCATTCACGGTTCTGTGGAAGAAGAAAAACAAGAATATAAGGAGCAACACTTAAATTTTGTTATATTTTGTAAATGACCCCCTTAGGGGTGTGACGTGTTAGAGTTGGACTCTATATAAAAGTTCAGGTTCACAAGCTCATTCTCATCTGGCCCTACAGGATGTGGTAAAATTGTGTTTATGCTTAAAATCATTAAACATAAGGTAGAGATGTTCTCACAATTTGTGCATAAAGTAACATGGTGCTATTCGGCATATCAGTCAGTGTTCAACGAGTACTAAGATGATACTTTGTTCCACAAAGGTGTATATGACGTTAATTCGTTAAAGAGTAGAGCATACACCCATTGTAATTGACGATCTCATGTTGGAAATGGATAAAACGTTCGCCGAGACATTTACAGTGTTCTCCCACCATCATAACATAAGCGTATTCTTCATCAATAAGAATTTATTTTTCAAAAATAGATACATGCGCGATGTGTCGCTAAATACACAGTATCTAGTCTTATTCGCGCAACGTAGAGATGTATCATAAATTGAGGTATTAGCCAATCAAATGTTCCCGAATCAGCGTAAGGATTTTTTGGAGGTTTATAGATAAGCCACAAGTTAGCGTTACGGATATTTGCTTTGTAACCTTCACCCGCGAAACACGTTTAGGGTGCTTCTAAGAACGAATATGTTCCCAAACGATCCTGAAACGGTGTATATTCCAGAATGATAAAGAGGCTGAAGAAATATCGTGAATTAATAAAAATCTACGAACGATTACCCGGGGCACTGCAACAGATGTTTGTTAAAAATATCGACACCGACTTTTAAAAATGCATCTGTGAAATCTTTCTTAATGTTATAAAATGTAATGTGCCAATGAAACCCCCTCAGAAGGCTCGCTCACGTCGTTACAAGAACATAATACGTGCGCTCGCTCGTAAAAGTCAAACTGTGGGGAAGAAAAAGCGAATTATTGTACAAAGAGGAGGATCATTCCTCCCCATCTTATTTTCAGTTTTGGGACCATTACTGACTAGAATAATATAATGAAGAAAGTGGTAGTGATTCTGCACGAGGTGTGTGCTTCATTGCAAAGTTCAAAGATTCCAGACACGGCTCTAGAACCCCGTAAAAGCAGGCTGAAAAGAATGGAAAACGAGTTGCTAACCCTATTAAACAGTGAAAAGTTACCTGATGAGAAAAGGCTCTTGTACCAAGAGGCTTTGCAGAAATTTCTTCATGAGTACGAAGATTATAAGTATCCGACAGAGCTCCCCGTGGCTATTAGGCACAGCGCGAGGAACTATGAGCATGGCGACATAGGACCTGGGCCAGACGTTAGAGATGACCAACCAAAGAATAACGGAACGCAACACATCAAACATGTATTAAAAAGTTGTCTCCCACATACATTGAGGAATAAAGGCTTAAGACATGTCAAGAAAACGCTAATATGACATTTCTGACCCCGCCTCCTATGGCGGCGTTAATAGACTGTACAGAGTTGTTTACGGAGTAGGGAAAAAAGATGTTGAGAGGTTTTTGCGGTAGCAGGATGCTGATACACTTCATAAACCTGTGAGAAAAAGGTTTAAAACGGCCAAAACAACAGCGGCTTCGATTAACTCTCTTTGGCAAGCAGATTTAACAGACATGCAAAGATATTCAGCGTATAATGACGGCTACCGCTACATCCTATTCATAATAGATGTATTCTTTAGATATCTGTGCCTAATTCCTCTGAAAAATAAATCGTCTGAAACAGTTTCTAAAGCTACCAAAGCGTTGATGTTGAAAGAAGACATGGCCACGCTTTTCAGAACATGCTGACAGAGTTTAATATCAGTTACTATAATAGCATTTCTATACATAAGGCGTCTTTAGCTGAAAGAGCTCAACGTACCATAAAGGAACGCATGCATCACTATTTTACACAAAAACACAGTTATATAAACATTCTGGGGTCAATGGCGTCGTCATACAACCGTTCACACCACCGTACGATTGGCAAAACATCTAGCGAAGTTTTAGAAAGATGTTTGCGCCCAGAGGTGAGAAGAGATGGACCACCGCCACCACACTCTACACATTTCAAAATCAATGATTATGTAAGGCTATCACGTTCGGGAAATAAATTCGCGAAGGGATTTCATCAAGGATGGAGACGTGAGATTTTTAAAGTTAGTGCTATGAGACCTAAAGGCGAGATTATGATGTATTATGTTGAAGATTTGAATGGGGAAGAGGTCACTGGAGGCTTTTACCGCGAGGAGTTGCACAAAGTGACATTTAATTTAGGAAACAGTGTTTAAAATTGAAAAAATTTTAGGCAACAAAGGTTCAGGAAAGAGAAAAATGTACCTGGTGAAATCGCTGGGTTACCCAGAAAGCTTCAACACCCATTCTATATAAAAGCTGCTGCAATAATGAAGCTTAAATAGTATGCAACGTGGCGCCTAACCACTTCTATGTCACACTCCCGTCCTCTTCTTCTCTGTCTGTACATCCTAACAACACCCTGGCCAACTTTGTAACAGAACTCCATGGGCCCATTGAGTTGGAACGTGATTCGTACGAGGTTGGTGTTTCTGAATTCCAGTTAGCTACCAAATTTTTAACTCTTGAAAATGATCAGATCATATTTCTGGTCCTTAGAAGGGTCGATGAGCGTGAAAAATTAGGCATAACCTTAGATAATACTATGCGATCAGTCCTGTTCGGTGAGGTACAGTACTATAGTACAAATGTAACACTAGGAATTGGTCATTATTACTGAGCCACGGACATTGTGACGGCGTTAAACAAGAGCCTTGAAAAGTCGTACCTGACAAACAATTTACTTTTTGAAGTCGTAAACCTAGACAAGCCTGTACGCACGTTGAAGTTAAAATCAACGCTTAGTAGAAATATTAAAGATAAAGAGCTGTGCACAATTTTGGCCGAGGGTCGATATAGTGCAGCTCTCCAAAGAGATACCTTTCACGAGACACAACATGACTTGTTCAGCTTAATGTATCAGCTGAAGATGGAGAAATTGGGTGAAAGTTGTCTATCCCCAGACATGTGCTATATTTACAGCAATATCGTAGAGTATCAATTTGTTGGGAACACCCAGGCGCGCCTGCTGCGCATTCCACACATCCCAAACCATAGAGGAAAAAGTTTGAGCATTACATATGCCAAGCCCAATTATGTGAACGTTGCGACTAATCTATTAACCAATATCTCAATATATATAAGAACAATTGAGGGAAAAAATTCCCCATTCGGTGATGGGAGCTTAACAGTGAAGCTACACTTTCGTCGCTTTCAGTTATAATGACCCGAAGGCCTTTCACAGTCTATCGAGGGGTGAGATATCAGTGTGGGAGTGGGCTTGGATCCAATTTTTCAACCATATTACGTACCGCTGTCTCACTGTTGAAGAGGGGGCTAGATACCTCGGGAGAAAGGCGTTACAATCAGGATTTAACGCAGTAGAAGACATAATGGGTGGAACTAAACCTAAAGGAGCTCTAAAAAAAACATTTAAAACGTACAAGGGACGAAATCATCATAGACGCAGAGAAAAATGCGTGGTGGCGGAAAGAAGAGGGTTGTCAGGAAGAAAGGGTTAACAACACGTGGCGCTAAACGTAAAAAGACATGAAGAAAGATATGTTCTAAGCGTATGATGCATATGGCTGATAATTTTTTTCACTGACATAAGCGGTCGACACTACTCACGAATCATAGGCTGATTACTACTTGTCGAGAGAGGTGGTACTATTTCTAACTCGTCATGGCGCGTTCATCCATCCGTGTAGTTCACAATGTTGTAAATCGGAACTGTCCCTCTTTGAGGTGCCCCCTATCCAGGTTTCTATTGAGCAGAGTGACTTTATTACAATTAACCCATTAAACACAATTAGTTCGCCGAGTGCCCCTATAGAATTCGTGATACCCAGCTCAGGCCCTTTCTCTTTTGATCCGAGCTGCATTCACATGTACGCTAAACTGCATATAGCCCATACAGATGGAACGGACTGCGATGATAGTTACCCTGCATACCCTGAAACCAACTTTCTACACTCCATATTCAGCCAGTGTGAGGTGTATTTAAATCAGGTTAACATCTCGGTAGGTACGCTTTATTATCACCTACGAGTCTATCTGGAAAATGTCCTCAAGTTTTCAAAAGAAGCGAAGGACACCATTTTAACCGCCGAGGGCTATTATCAGACTAAAGATGAAAATAGTATAAATGATAAATTTAAAAATTCTACAAAAAAGATATACGAGTGTTTTGGTCGTCTTCATACAGACTTCACGTTCCAGGAGAAACTGCTTATGAACGGCGTCGACCTGAAACTAAAGCTCAACCGCACGAGTCCTGAGATCTGCATAAATCTGGGGTCTGATCAAGAAGAGGGCGCAAAACCCGTTGTGATTCACATCATGGAGATATATTTACCTGTACGGCGGGTGAAATTAAGTTCGCCGAAATATGTTGAAATTGAAAAAATTTAATACACGCAACAGCAAAATACCCAATTAACAGTGTACAGATCATACTATACACGGTGCCCGCCAGTTTGGCCTCGAAGCAACTAGAAAACGTGGCACTGGGAGTTCTACCTGAAAGATTATTAATTGGAATGCAGGATCACGCTTCGACGAATGGAAAATATAAGGAGGGTGCCGTTAAATTCGAGAATTTCGCCCCTAAAAATATAACTCTATAAGTAAATGGCGTCGCATTCGGGTGGGGCCTATGATTGCGGATTACTCATCAGACGCTGTGTTCCCGCTCTGCGCGAGAGCTTATAGTACTCTGGTTCATAATGCAGGTGCATCTGACGAGCTTGAGTTTGGCTTAACGCAAAAAGAATTTTCGAAGAATTTAACATTTACTCATTTGATATTACCCCAGACTTATCGGCTAGTATAAATACACACTTAAGCCCACAACAAAGTGGGAACATCTCAGTCAGGTTGGAATTTGCCAACCCTATAGACGCGCCTGTTAGTGTACTCGTGTACCTCGAATCAGAGTCTCTAATAGAAGTTGACCGTTTCAGGAACCTGGTCAGAGACTTTTAAAATGGACGCGAATACACTTTAGAGAGTAATGAAAAGTGACCGAATCATACGCTCCAAATTTATCCGCGTGTTTGCGAAGAATGAAATATTGAAATTGCCAACTACGAGAGATTGGTATGGGATTATCGTGAACAACGACATTGTTGGTAATGTGGGAATTCATTGGTTTGCAATCTATTTTAAAAATAGGGAAAGAATGTACTATTTTGATTTACTCGGCACTCAGCCCTGGAGTGACCCTGTGGTTGTACAATTTATCGAACAGATAAATGTCCCTGAAATTGTCTGGAATCCTTACCGTTTCCAAGGATATTTTAGCAATACTTGTGGCATGTATTGCCTTTCATTTCTCCTGCACATATCACGTGGGAAGGGATATATAATTTTTTTTAAATTTATTCGATTTGTGCGACTGAAATGAATGATGAAACGGTATGCAGACAAATAAAAAAAAGTTCTCATTTGTTCGCACTCGTTGTATTGTGTAAAGGTGTATATATATTTGTAACTATATTGTGTAAATTTTTTCGTATGTACATACATTTGTAACTGTAAAATGTCTCTATTAAGATTTATTTATAGACGCTAGTTCTGTAAGCCGATTTGTAAATGTCTTCTACCATTTAATAAATTGAATGAAAATACAACGTGTTTTGTTCTTAACCACAAAAAACTTACAATAGTTCCTCGATGACCTGGCTTTCGTTGGACCGGATGTCAGCCCATACTTCGACCCCGGTATTGAGGCCCCTGTGCTGGCTGCACGGTAAAGCCTCCAAAGCATTTATTCCCCTTTCATCAAAGCTGTCACGAAAAGTTGCTATTACATGATCGATCTCCGCATCGGTCCTTTAAGGAGAAATTAACATGATTAGTTCATACTGATTCTTTTTAATTAAAGTCCGTTTTTTCATAAATCGATTAGTGTTAAAAAATCATAGCTCAGTGCTAATGCAAACTATGCTATAATTGAGGATACCTGCTAATGAAATGTTTACAATAAATTGTGAGTAGACAAGAAACTTACATTAGTTTCTCGATGACCTGGCGTTCGTTGGACCGGATGCGAGCCAATATCTCGACATCGGTTTTCATGTCACTGGGTTGGCTGTGCGGTAAAGCCTCCAAATCGTTTATTCCCGTTTCATCAAAGCTGTCACGAAAAGTTGCTATAACATGATCGAGCTACGCATCGGTCTTTTAAGGAGAAATTAGTAATTAGATCGTACTAAATCATTTAAAGTTGAATTAAATTAAAGTTTAATTATACCCGGTTAGAGATGAATGGCAAAACGCTGGGGTGTTGGAATCCCCGTTAAACCATAGGTCTAGGGCAGTGGTCGGCGAACAGGGGTAAATTACCCAAAATGGGGTACATTTACAACGTTTGGGGGTAATGCGTGCGGTATGAGAGACACCATATGCAACAATTTTAAGAGCAATTGGCTTGTTTTTGTTTACTTTGAAGTCTTGGGGTAATTTCATTTTACTCAAATAGATTTTTGGGTAATACCAAAAAAGTTCCCCGACCCATGGTCTAGGGTGAGGTGAAAAGTTTGACCTTCTCGGCTAGGTTAGGTTAGGTTATATTATACCCGGTTAGTTTACGCTAGGTTAGGTTATATTATGACCCGGTTACTCTATGCTAGGTTAGGTTATATTACGCCCGATCAGGCTATGCTAGGTTAGGTTAGGCTAGTCCCGTAACGATCCCAGTTGTTAACACATACAACCATATATACAGTATATAAATATCACACCTCTATCGAGTACGGATACAAGTTTCGGATTATTAATTTAGTTCAGGTTAGGTTAGGTTAGGCTACGCTAGGTTAGGTTATATTATATCTGGTTAGGTTATGCTAGGTTGGTTATATTATGACCCGGTTATGCTATGCTAGGTTAGGTTATATTACGCCCGGTCAGGCTATGCTAGGTTAGGTTATATTATTATAAACGAGAAAACCCTGAGATTAATTTTTTCGTTGTAGAAAAACAAGAAAAACTCAGAATAAAACAAAAAATGAGATTACTAAGAGTCCACCATTAATAGGTTAGGTTAGGTTAGGTTAGGTTTGGTTAGGTTAGGCTACGCCAGGTTATGTTATATTATATCTGGTTAGGCCATGCTAGGTTAGATTATATTATGATCCGGTTAGGCTATGCTAGGTTAGGTTATATTACGCCCGGTCAGGCTATGCTATGCTAGGTTAGGTTAGGCTATGCTAGGCTAGGTTAGATTAGGCTAGGCTAGGTTTGACTATATTATGTCCCCGTTAGTCTACGCTAGGTTAGGTTATATTACAACCGATATATATATATATACATGGAGGGAGTTGCAATAAGAGAAAACGCGCAGCAAATTATAATCACAAAGCAGATATCCTTTCACTTCGTCTTAACCTTAACCTTTGGTTAACCTTTGGTAAGCTTCCGCCCGAATTGTTCATCCTGACGAAGGTAAAGCTTGTCACTCCACCTTAGACCTACAGTTTAACGTGGAATCCGAACCACGCCCCTCCAGCAGCCCAGCATCTAGGCCACCCAGGGTACCCATTTATCTACCAACAACTTTCTTTATTGTGTGGAAGGATGAACAGCTGGGTTTTCCTACGCGCCGGCTGCAGTCACCGGGTCTCGAACCCGGGGCCGATGGATTCGTAGTCAGCGACGCTAACCACTACACCACCGAGGCGCATTACGCCTTACGCCTCTTATTACGAATTTTAAAAATGATAATACTTGCAATGAATGAAACGATGTATATAATCCGAATCACAAATTATTACGTAATTACTTACATCTCCGTGACGTCATCAGTGGCAAAATCGTTCTCACCGTCACAAATTTCTGCAATGTTTTGCGTTGAAAGTAGCGCATCCCGGTCTACAGCGGTGAAAATTACACGCGTTCCCTCTGCTTAGAAATCTTTGTCTTCAAACAATTCCGGGGAGATGTAGAGCTGCTGCGATTGGCTCATGACGAGATATTTCTGTAGCACTTGCTGATAGAAACAACTGAAGTGTATTCCTGTGGTGAAAATGCCCCTTTTATAGAAGGGTAGTAATTGTGAACATCACACAACACCCGAATCACGATTTTCCTATCGGCCCTCGATGAAAATTGGGCGGGGCATAACGTATAAGCACGCCTAGACTCCAACCAGAGGCCCTGTGCCGTTCTCATGCGCCGCCTACTGTACTGTGATTGGCTGTCCCGAGAAATCTGGGGCGTGTCAAATATATCTTGCCCGTTCCATATCCGTGGAGAGAGAGAGAAACGCTTTGATTGGAAAATAAATCTTGTTTTCTTGTGCGTCGATGAGAAGGGTGGGGGAAGGGAGTTTTGAACATTTAATAAGCAACCTTTTATATATGAGGGGCTTAAGGAGGTTGGAAAATAAATTTGGAAATCGGTTTATGTTGGCCCATCTAAAATAAATTTGAAAAAAATAATGGGCTGTGAAGTCGAAACAATTCTCATAAGTATAAAGTTTATGATCACCCATCTAAATAAAATTTGAAAAATCATCTGTGCGTGAAGGCGCCATTTACCGTACTATATACTGGGTATTAGCGCCTCACCTGTATAGCTGTCAGGTAGTCAGAAAAGGAAGGATCTTAGTGACAATCGAAAATGAATTTGGAATTCGTGTACAATTCTCGTATGTTTGAGAGATAAAGAAGCTCTAAACTGGAAAATAAATTGCCCGTGAAGATTGGATGTATCATAAACGTGTGAGTTTAATATTTATGTTGTCTAGAGAGTAGAAATAAGGTTCCAGCAAAGGGAAGTTTATTATCGGTATTATAATTCCGTTGTTTTCTTTCGACTCCTGGCGACACACACTGGTGGAATAAAGTGTTTTAAATTTTATTTTTTAATGAATAAATCTTTAATAGCCGTGTGTATATATATATATATACACAATGTGTAAATTATTTTTTTATTTTCACTATATTTAATTATTTAATATAACTGTATACTTATATATACATATATATTTCTCCTGTACTAATGTATTGATGTTATACTCCGTAGTAAATGGTAAATATTATTTTTCACAAGGTGCTTCCGTTATTCTTGGTAAACCGTCTTATCCCGCTTCCTGTATATTCAGAAATCAGGCATAAATGATATATATATATATATATATATATATATATATATATATATATATATATATATATATATCAATGGATTTACACCCATCTCTAGATATCTGTGTCCAGTTCCTCTGAAAAATAAATCGGCATAAACCTGGAAAATAGCTCTTAATATATATAAATGAGAAAGAGAAAGAGAGAAATAAACAAACAGATAAACAACATGACCGAGTCTTGCAATGCAGTTTAACGGGGAGCCCAGCGTATTAACCACTAGGATACCATGGGTTCCCATTTATCTACCAACAATTTGTGTGGAAGGATGTTTACACTCCACCTTAGACCTACTGTTTAAAGGGGAAATATATATATATATATATAAATATATACATACATATATATATATATATATATATATATATATATATATATATATATATATGCTGCAAACCCACAAGGAAAAAGAAAAACGATTCCAAGGCCTTTCGTGTATTCAAAGCTACACCTCGTCAGGGACGTCATTCCCTGACGAGGTGTAGCTTTGAATACACGAAAGGCCTTGGAATCGTTTTTCTTTTTCCTTGTGGGTTTGCAGCATTTATTCATTTCACGTGTTTTATTGTGAAATTCATCCCATATATATATATATATATATATATATAATATATATATATGTGTGTGTATGAGAGAGAGAGGGTGAAATAAACAAACAGACAAACAAACAAACATGACCGAGTCTTGCAATACAGTTTAACGGGGAGCACAGTATTAACCACTAGGATACCCTGGGTTCCCATTTATCTACCAACCGTTTGTGTGGAAGGATGTTTACACTCCACCTTAGACCTACAGCTTAACCCGGACCACCAGCAACCACTAGGATACCCAGGGTTCCCATTTATCTACCAACCATTTGTGCGGTAGGCTGCACCGTCACCGGGTCTAGAACCCGGCGCATATAATCGCGCATATAGTTGTGTGTGTGTGATATTTTATGGGCGTATAGTCAGGGGTGTACGTGCATTTGTCCAAACGATGTATACACTGTGCCAACTGGCTGATAATGCCTGGAGGCACTGGCTTCTACGCCAACTGGCGTATTAGGAACTTATAAGACTGCAAGCGCTGGGATGAACTTTCAATATGCGCTTGGCTAATGTCAAGCGAACACTCTCTCCTTTCTCTCTTCGGTTAGGTATACCCCTTTGGGGGATGAGGCCGTCCCAGCTTCTCCCCAAAGAGGTTAGGTAGACTCCCCCAGATTGCTGGGGGAGTTCCCCTCCCCCTGGTTTTTTTTTGGCACCCTGGGGATAGCACTGGGGGGTTGGCCCTGGCACTCATTGCAACATTGTTCAACATTTGCAATTGCATTGCACTCTAACATTTTGCGGTCATACTACTGGCGTAACAGTCACATGTCCAGTTGTGTGTTGTGTGTTGTGTTTTGTTTTGGTTGGTGTCGCCCACTTAAACATTTTATTTTTTTAGATGATTTACATCAACCCACTCATGAATCATCATGCTTTGAAAGTGTAAAAATCACCCTGACAATTTCTGTTACGTGTGCGGCTCATTCATGACTAAATCACAACGGCGTATAATCACGATGGATCTTCGGAAAACTTACCAGTTATACTTCGGCTGTCCACTAGGCGACCAAGATAAGGCATGGGTGTCACATGTTATCTGTACCGCTTGTTCGAAAGGATTACGTGACTGGTTGATCCAAATGGAAAAGTCGTTGCCGTTCGCTATACCTATGATATGGAGCGAGCCGAGAGACCATCATGGCGATTGTTACTTTTGAAATGTTAATATAACTGGATTCTCCATGAAAAATAAGCATAACATCGTTTATCCGAACGTAGACTCCGCGATCAGACCGATCCCTCACGATGACAATGCCAATTCTGGTACCTCCACAGCATGGACTCGATTTTTTATAAGACGAAAGGGAATCCGATGAAGGTGTGATTGGTGGAGATGCTAGACCTTCTGCCGATCTTGACTACACACCTGACGTAGAGCAATCGTAGCCGGAGAGGCTTACCCAAAACAAGTTCAGTGACCTCATTAGAGACCTAGCCCTCTCCAAAGAGAAATCAGAACTTCTCTCCTCGAGACTGAAGCAGAAATACTTACTTGAGAAGAACGTCCAAGTGTGTCACTATCGAAAACGAAACCATGATTTGACGACATTCTTTACAGTAGACGGTCCGCTCTGCTACTGCCATGATATCAACGGACTTTTCGAGAACTTGTCACACGTACACACACCATCTGAGTGGCGCCTCTTCATTGAGTCCTCACCGAAGCTTGAAAGCGGTGCTCCTGCATAACGGGAACTTAAAGCCGTCCATCTCGATCGCCCACTCCGTTCATCTAAAGGAGACGTACGATAACATGAATATATTGTACTACTTGAAGTAATCCAATACAGCACTCATCAATGGAATATCTGTGGTAATCTCAAAGTCACTGGTATGTTAATGGGCATTGGGCATGCAAGGAGGGTTCACGAAATACTGTTGTTTCCTACCTATTGGACAGCCGTGCTACCGCGGATCATTACATCAGACGTGACCGGCATCAAAGAAGCACATACGAGCCAGCAACGGGCAGTGTCCACTGTCCAGTGTGTTCCTTTAGTTGATCCAAAGAAGATTTTTCTGCCACCTCTTCACATTAAGCTCGGCTTAATGAAAAATTTTGTGAAAGCGATGGGTAAGGCGAATTCGAGAGGGTTTCGGTACCTTGTTGAGAAATTTGCAAACATCAGTGCCGCGAAATTGAAGGAAGGAATCTTTGTGGGGCCCCAAATCAGGGAGGTTCTGCAGAATGAAGGCTTTGAAGAAAGCATCAATGCCTTAGAACTAAAAGCATGGCAGGCTTTCAAATGGATTTGTGGAAACTTCTTGAGTAACCACAAGTCTCCCTCCGCATACAAAGATGGAGTTCAGAAACTGCTCGATTCATATCAAGAAATGGGCTGTCGCAAGTCCTTGAAAATACATTTTTTACATTCCCATCTAGATTTCTTTCCCGAAAACCTTGGTGCGGTGAGTGATGAACAGGGGGAATGCTTCCATCAAGACATCCAGTCAATGGAAAATCACTATCAAGGTTTCTGGAACAAAAGTATGCTGGCAGACTACTGCTGGATGTTGTACCGCGAGGATCCGGACAAGGTTTACAAAAGAAAATTGTACTCGCAACTTTTTTAGATCGGTGTACATTTCTTTTTACGAATAAATTTGTAATTTTACGATAAATTGTGCTGAAATTAACAACAGTCTTATTTCGATAACTAGATATTAGGGTGGATCGATTTTACATTTTTTTCGATTTCCATACTCTAATAGAGACAAAAACTTGCGCATGCATGAGAAAATAGCCTCTGCAAAATCGTAGCTTAATAGGTAATCATCTTCTGCCCCCGGCAGAGCGATGAAAATCATATTTTAGTAGTCAAAAACGTATTTTTCTTATAATTTTTAAAATATTTCAATATGCATCAAAATTATTCCTAATAACTATAAAGTCGATGAAAAAGACCTCATATGATCGTTTTTCAAACGCGCGTTGTCCTACGTTAATATCTTTTGCCCCCGGCAACAACGTCAAATGTTGAAAAAAATAGGTAATTTATATACATATTTTCAGATCGGCTCTTTGACTTAAATAATGCATTTATATATTTCCCATAGCATTTATATCGTTGCTTAGGCATGAAGTAACACGCAAAATTTTATGACTCTAGAGTAATATCTTCTGTCCCCGAGAAAAGTCTAAATGTGGATTATAATTACGTTAATGCGATGTTATAAGTACGATAAGTACTAAGTACAGCTCCTCGCTTGCTAATTTTATAAAATTAGCAACCCAGAACTCACCACGAGGAGGTGGCTGTACGTCGAGTTCCACCCTATCCAGCCCCAACCATCCTTCCTTTGGCTGCATGTCGATTTACATATGGTAATCTTTCTTAGAATCAAATCGTGGAATTTTTGTTCGGGAGTGAAGACGGGAGCGGATGAATCCGTCCCTCTCTTCTATTCCACTTACACTGGCAGAGGCTTCGGTTACTAATTTGATGAGTCTCGACCGCTTGAGTATGACAAGGGAATAGTGGGATCAGTCCATCAGGCTGGTCTCCCGTCTCAACAAACTCTTTTATTCGGGTATCAGGTATTGTTTTTGTAACGGGGGGTTCGGTCACCTCAGCCGTTTGCCAGTTGATCATTTCGTAATAGTTTTTACTATCGTAGAGCAGCTCAGGCATGGCGAAGGCTCGAATTTCCCCTGCTGGTGATTGTTTTGATCGTGCTTTTAATATTCTTCTCCATCCCAATTCTCTTATGTGTTGCTCATCGGCATGTAGCATGGAGATCAAAATATTTTCTGGGTGAGCAAAGAAAGAATTTCTACGGAGGACTTTGTTGGCGATTGTCCTAGATCTTTGAGGCATGGTCTGAGAGAGACGCATCATTTCGAAAAAATGTTTTGCGCCCTCAGTGAAACTGGAGTTTTTCTTTATCTTAAACCAAATTGGTGCGTAAACTGTCATAATGAATCGCACAATTTCGTTGAAGATGCTGGAGGGTTCACTGGTTGAAACATAGAGGCGCAGAAATCTATTTGCTGTTGTCAGCCACCTGGAATGCGCCATCTTACCTGGATTTCGAGCCGCGAGAGCTGAAGAGCAGCTACCGCTCGACACTGCTCTGTAGATGCCTAACAAATATTTTTGGTCAGTGCTCAACTAGGCATCATCTATGTCAATGTCGGGAGATGGAACGGCATCGAATTCTGTAATTGGAAGTTTTTCGCAGTCGTTCAGTTGTTTTCCAACTGGTCCAGTAAAGCCCATTGGCCCAGTTGTTTTGCCGTCCAAGTCTTGAATGAGGTGTCGCAGTGATAATTCATTACAGTGTAATAGGCATGTGTGTGTGTTATTTCATGCCTAAGCAACGATATAAATGCTATGGGAAATATATAAATGCATTATTTAAGACAAAGAGCCGATCTGAAAATATGTATATAAATTACCTATTTTTTCAACATTTGACGTTGTTGCCGGGGGCAAAAGATATTAACGTAGGACAACGCGCTTGGAAAAACGATCATATGAGGTCTTTTTCATCGATTTTATAGTTATTAGGAATAATTTTGATGCATATTGAAATATTTTAAAAATTATAAGAAAAATACGTTTTTGACTACTAAAATATGATTTTCATCGCTCTGCTGGGGGAAGAAGATGATTACCTATTAAGCTAAGATTTTGCAGAGGCTATTTCCTCATGCATGCGCAAGGTTTTGTCTCTATTAGAATATGGAAATCGAAAAAAATGTAAAATCGATCCACCCTACTAGATATGCTAGAGGAAACCCGAAAACAGATTTGGAATCAGCGTACAAAACTGGTCTACAAAAGTGTGTATACATCTTTGATGAGAGAAAAAGTTTGATTTTGTCGACCAGTGTAATTAAATATGTTTGATTAAAGTGTTTTAAATATTTAATTACCTATTACTATTTTATTTTATATAAAGAAAATTACGACTCGATAAACATGTACCCTGAAATCAGGGACTCACATTTACTCACATACCAAAGTTATGACATGAAAATTTAGGAGTAGATTTTATTTAATTGTAAAACTTCGAAAATGAAGTACATAATTAACTCCTTACGAGGAATTTATCCACCTCCGCCCCCAAAAGAACAAAATTTGCAGTGTATAAAGTTCGGTTTCTAGAGATAGTGCTCATTATGTCTCTAATTCTTTGAATAGTTTACATGGACGGTTGATATTTTTGCATTTTTGACACTAGGAGTAGGACTTCCATAGAAAATATTTAGCGAGAGCGTGTGACTTCACACCCAACTTTTGTAAGTCAATTAATTAAAGTATGACTTCAAGATTTAAACATCTGACTTATGCCCTCTTGCCAGTTCACCATCTGGCATACAGTAATTATAATAATAATAATAATAATAATAATAATAATAATAATTTTATTGTTCTTTGTTCCATATAAAAATCCTATAATAGGTATACAGATAGTAACATATAATAACACACACACACGCACACACACACACACACACACACACACACACACATATACATTAAACTGCAATGACCACGCAGTATATTAATGTATAGAAACGACGTAAGTATATAGAGGAGTGTTCTGCACACGAGGAAGAGAAATAACGAACAAATGTATATATATATATATATATATATATATGTATATATATGTTAACCCCTCCGTCTATGGCCCTGGGTTGGTTCGAAGTCGAAGGGGTTCTGGTTAGAAGGCAGCAACGGACCTGTTACTTGCAGTAGTTTCTTCTATACTACTCGCCGAGTTCTTCTTTAGAGGCTCGGAGGATTCTGAGAGGCTTATTAAATTCTTTGAGGTTTCTCCCCGATTCTTCTTGTAACTTGTCGGGAGATTCTAATGACTAAGTTTTCTGAAGAGAGCACGGCTATCAGGAGAAGATAAAGACTTTTTCTTACTGTGTTTTACTACTAAACTGTTAAAGGTAATGCTCAGCCTCGCAGTTGGAATCAGAATAAACATGGAAGAAATTGGTGGGGTTTATATACCCCGATTCTACTAACATCATCATTATAAGGTTTAAACGAATAAACAAGATATTTGAAGATGAAGCCATATTTTTATCTTAAATTGTGTATTTTCAGATCTGATGTTATCATGATCTGCCAAGTTAACTAAAAATGGAAATTGAACTATGCATCTTTACACTAAAATATGCATATCAGTAAAAATTAAAGGTTTAAGATTTACAATTAAATGCTTAGGCAAGACATGACTTCATCTTTTATAACGAAGAGAGAATATATACAAAACATGACATGGCGAAAGTTACTCATGATTCATTATTAAGCTAAATCTAAAAATGATTAAGAAATTTTTAAAAAGAACAAGTCATCAATTATTTGGCAAAGTAGAAAGCACATCAAAATTTATCCCAACGGAAAAAAAAAAAATAATAATAACAGTATCGCCGAGTCTACATTCCTTATGGCGACATAATGTCGGGTCGGACATTGAGTACATTGTAATTTTGGTCTACTATAACTATGATTATAATTACCAATTAATTCATTTATTATCGTTAACTACAATTCCATTAAAGTACATTGACTACGTCATTTACTACATTACATCATTAAGTACAGTTTCATTAAAGTACATTACTACATTATATATTAATTTATGATCGTTTAATTAAAGTAGTTTCATTAAAGTACATTACGTCGTTTACAGTTCTTAGTGTTTTTATATTTATATATGGTTATTATATATGGTTATAATATATGGTATTAATATATGGTATTTATTACAACACAAGTACATGGGACATGACACACATGATATAACATAACGCATGATAATGTTATAAATTCGAATCAGAGCGAAAGGAGATTTTTATCTTAGAAGCGTTCGCTTCTGCCGTAGTTAGCGGAACTTGATCACTTACCTCAGCATTTTCGAGTTCATTGCGGGAGGTGATATAATTAAAAATTAAAAAAAATAAAAATAATATGAGAACGTATTTGTGCGTTTTCGAACGAATGCATAAAGTTTTGCGTTTCATAGACTGACACGAGTAAAAATGAATATTTAATAAAATTGACATAGGATAATGGTCAAGATAAGATATGGACGTATAGATGAATATGGTTGAATAATAATATTTATACTACATAACACCACAACATTATTATTAAAGAATTTACCATACATTGAATACGGAAGATGTCCAAATACTAAGCACGTGATTCAGTGTACACCTGTACAAGGTATGGGAAACGTAAAGAGAATTAAGTTATTTTATGACGTCATAGTGTATAAGTCATTATTAGAAAAGATGAATTAGAGAAATACAGTAATGAATAAAGAAGTAGAAATCGAAATTCTATCCAAAACTCGCTTAGGCGATTTTGGTTTCTCATGTAAAAATGAATATGGATTATTCATTGTTCATTTTTTACAGTTTTCCCCCCTCTAAAATGGTATTAATTAATACAATAATATAATACACTTAATACAGTACAATTGAGAAAATAACATCTAACGAATTCAAATTAGATGACGAATTCTTTTTTACAATACAAATTTTATACAGAAGAGTTCGGGTGGTAGGGTACAATGCAGAGTAATCAAATTTTTAACGTGACACTTGCTTAGAGAGTTTTATAAATTATAAAAATTCAAAGATTAAAACTTTAATTTTATGCAAACAGAATAAAAGGATTAATACGTTAATTTAGACAAACAATTAAGTTAGACAAAGAATGATATTGTTAAATTTTTAACAGAATTTTTTTTATTTTTCTGTGGGAAGAATTACATACATAATGCTTTGTAGATAAAAGTGAAAAATGTAAATCGTACAATCTGTAAACTAATTTTTATTGACTAGTGTAGGTAAAAATCGAATTACGTAGTGGATGATGTATAGACCTGTGGTCTAGTGTGTATTTGTGTGTACTAGGTACAAAGTGTGTATCTTATAATTTTGAGAGACAGATTAGCTGAGACGATTGTTAAATTAACTGAATAAATGCATGAGCAAAAATTTATATATAGTAAGCAAAATATGATTAAGATTAAATAGCATAGTTAGCAATTACACGTAATGAAATAGCTTATTGTGATATCCAATGATTTTAGCATAAGGTTTGTGTATATATATGTGTATATATATATATATATACATATATATATATATATATATTATATATATATATATTATACATATATAGTATATATAGTGTGCATACGTGTGTTTGTGTGTGTGTGTGTGTAAGGGTTATTATTATTATTATTATAAAATCCTTTAAGTTCAATGTAGTATTTAAGTATTTAATTAAATCAGTTACACGTATTAAGGTAATAAACAAAACGCACTTAAAAGAACTTACAATTGATGAAAGTAAATCTCACGGTTTTAAAATTGAATTTTGACACACAATTATTTAAATTCGACTACGACAATTACTCAGTATTAATCGAATTAAAAAAATAAAAAAATAAAAATTGAAAATAAAAATCAATTATAAACTATAATGAACTTAACACATAATATTATTAATTATAAAAAAAAATAACCTAAATTGAGGTTATGTTCCATTGTACCAAAGAGGAATTAACCATGGTTGAACCATTTCTCTGGTTGACACGGTTCAACCGGGGTTGGGGAGTTACAATAAAATAAAAATAAAAAAAACCCAAAGTTTGGAGTACTACATACGGGGCAATTGAGTGACTAAGCGGGGGGTATAAGTCTGAAATTGACAATTACGTCTTTTCGTTTTTTTTTTTTTTAAGAAAAGAGATTGCTTGTCACACTACTTAGAACAAAAATTAAAAGAGTTCAAACAAAATGGAGGGAAGGCATGTTCCTCATATACATTACAATAATTATCAAAATCGTTACAACCTTTGTAAAAACGGTTTTGGTTACAAATAATAAAATACATAACTATATATATATATACGTAACAATGGCATGAAAAGAAAAGACAAATCGGTCAATTTCCTTCTTACAAACAAAATAAAAAGTTAAACTAAAGATGCAAACCGGTCAATTCAGGTTGAATTTAATTCTCTTTTACAACAAAAAAAGGTTGAATTAAATTCTTAAATTACATTTTCTTACATTAAATTCTCTTAAACTACAAAGAAAAAGTTGAATTTAATTGACTGCATTGAAATGACTTGGGACTTGAAAACTGACCTGGGACTTGAAAACTGACTTGGGACTTGAAAACTGAGACTTGAAACTTGAAAACTGAGTGAGACTTGAAACTGACTGAGACTGGAAATTGACTGAGACTGGAAATTGAAACTGACTTGCAACTGACTTGAATCTCTGGGGCGGTTGTCCCTCTGGGAAGCGACCAATTAACTGAAACTAACTGAAAACGGAAAATGACTGCACTTGAACTCTATCAAGTGGAGACTATTAACCACTGGGGTTTGGTTGTCCCTCTTGGTTACAACCAAATGAATCTGAAAACTGATTTGCAACTTATTTGCAACTAAAACTGACTGGAAACTACTTGAAGTATCTTTATAAATCTCTGGGGTTTGGTTGTCCCTCTTGGATGCAACCAACTGAAACTGAAAACTGATTTGCAACTTATTTGCAACAAAAACTGACTTGAAGCTACTTCAAGTATCTCTCTAAATCTCTATAAACTCTCTGTAAACTCTCTCTCTCTCTTAATTTGCAAGTCAATTCAATTCAATAATTTGAAAAAAAATTTAAACAAAAATAAAAAATGTAAACAACATTTCACTCGAATGTACGCGAAGGTACGGTACTATTATGTTTGGTACATAAAATAAAATTATTCTATACTAACTATAATAGTGAAAATAAATGTGACATTTAACTCTGTGACATTTAACTTCTGTGACAATTAACTTGTGTGACAATTAATTTCTGTGACAATTAACTTCTGTGACAATTAACTTCTGTGACTTTTAACTTCTGTGAAATTTAACTGTTTCACTAAAAAAATGTATCACTGGTGTATGGAATGTTCACTGTGTTTCTTGTAAATTCTGACTTGATACTCATTATTAACTGTTAATAATACTGAGTTTTGAAGTGTTTATAAATTTCTTAAAAAAAACGAACTCTGTACTTAACAAAATTTCTACGGCGAAATCCTTGACGTGTCCTGAAGACGTGTCTTCAAAACGTGTCTTGCTGGCTACTTCTTCTTGGATGAAAACTAGGAGTGGAGAACTTGGAGTCGTGACACACCGGTTCAAGGGTGGATGTTACGAAATGGAAGTCGTGACACGCCGGTCAACTGGTCTTATCCTGATGCAGGGTAATTTCTATCCTGGCCAAAGAGTGGCCACTTGTTAAAATCCTCTTCTTAAAATCTTCTTCTAATCTTGGTAGTAGGGTCGCCAAATGTTTATCCTGGCTACAAGGTCGGCACTGTTTGACCAATATCTTCTATGGTGCTTGGGTCGTCTTGATTTTTATCCTGATGCAGGGTCGCCAGATTGTTATGCCAATATCTTCTATGTGCTTGGGTCGTCAGTTTCTTATCACGGGCAAAGGGTCGCCAGATTGTTAAACTCTTGGCTACAGATTCGCCAAGAGTTAACCCCTCCTTTTATGACCCTGGGGTGGTTCGGAGTCGACGAGGGTTCTGGTTAGGAGGCAGCAACGGATCTCGCTGTAGGTTCGACAGTTGTTAATTCTTCTCTTTCTATAATAACCTGATACTTTCTCTTTGTACTAAACTTATCGACTTTACTGACTAAATTCCTGAAGAGAACAAGGCTCGAAGGAAAAGATAAAAAAACTTCTTTTACTGTAGTTTACTTCTAAAAATGTACAGGTAGTGCTCTGAATTTACAGGAGTAGAGGTTCGACCTCTTACAACCATGGCTAAGGCCGGAATCTAAAAAATTAAGGAGGCAAGGGGCCTCTGCCCCCTCCTCGCAGCGAGGCTGCTAACAAGGGAGTGCTCAGCCTTTGAGTTGGAATCAGAATAAGAATAATCATGGAGCAATTTTTTGTGTGCTTATGTACCCCAAAACTACTAACATCATCATTATTAAATGTTGAAGAGGCTGCATTATTTTTGCACAATATTTGAAAATAAAGTAAATCTTTTAGCTGTGGTAAGGTTTAAACGAATAAACAAGATATTTGAAGATGAAGCCATATTTTTATCTTAAATTGTGTATTTTCAGATCTGATGTTATCATGATCTGCCAAGTTAACTAAAAGTGGAAATTGAACTATGCTTCTTTACACTAAAATATGCATATGAGTAAAAATTAAAGGTTTAAGATTTACAATTAAATGCTTAGGCAAGACATGACTTCATCTTTTATAACGAAGAGAGAATATATACAAAACATGACATGGCAAAAGTTACTCATGATTCATTATTAAGCTAAATCTAAAAATGATTAAGAAATTTTTGAAAAGAACAAGTAATCAATTATTTGGCAAAGTAGAAAGCACATCAAAATTTATCCCAACGGAAAAATAATTAAAAAAAAATAACAGTATCGCCGAGTCTACATTCCTTATGGCGACATAATGTCGGGTCGGACATTGAGTACATTGTAATTTTGGTCTACTATAACTATGATTATAATTACCAATTAATTCATTTATTATCGTTAACTACAATTCCATTAAAGTACATTGACTACGTCATTTAGTACATTACATCATTAAGTACAGTTTCATTAAAGTACATTACTACATTATATATTAATTTATGATCGTTTAATTAAAGTAGTTTTATTAAAGTACATTACGTCGTTTACAGTTCTTAGTGTTTTTATATTTATATATGGTTATTATATATGGTTATAATATATGGTATTAATATATGGTATTTATTACAACACAAGTACATGGGACATGACACACATGATATAACATAACGCATGATAATGTTATAAATTCGAATCAGAGCGAAAGGAGATTTTTATCTTAGAAGCGTTCGCTTCTGCCGTAGTTAGCGGAACTTGATCACTTACCTCAGCATTTTCGAGTTCATTGCGGGAGGTGATATAATTAAAAATAAAAATAAAAAAAATAATATGAGAACGTATTTGTGCGTTTTCGAACGAATGCATAAAGTTTTGCGTTTCATAGACTGACACGAGTAAAAATGAATATTTAATAAAATTGACATAGGATAATGGTCAAGATAAGATATGGACGTATAGATGAATATGGTTGAATAATAATATTTATACTACATAACACCACAACATTATTATTAAAGAATTTACCATACATTGAATACGGAAGATGTCCAAATACTAAGCACGTGATTCAGTGTACACCTGTACAAGGTATGGGAAACGTAAAGAGAATTAAGTTATTTTATGACGTCATAGTGTATAAGTCATTATTAGAAAAGATGAATTAGAGAAACAGTAATGAATAAAGAAGTAGAAATCGAAATTCTATCCAAACTCGCTTAGGCGATTTTGGTTTCTCATGTAAAATGAATATGGATTATTCATTGTTCATTTTTTACAGTTTTCCCCCCTCTAAAATGGTATTAATTAATACAATAATATAATACACTTAATACAGTACAATTGAGAAAATAACATCTAACGAATTCAAATTAGATGACGAATTCTTTTTTACAATACAAATTTTATACAGAAGAGTTCGGGTGGTAGGGTACAATGCAGAGTAATCAAATTTTTAACGTGACACTTGCTTAGAGAGTTTTATAAATTATAAAAATTCAAAGATTAAAACTTTAATTTTATGCAAACAGAATAAAAGGATTAATACGTTAATTTAGACAAACAATTAAGTTAGACAAAGAATGATATTGTTAAATTTTTAACAGAATTTTTTTTATTTTTCTGTGGGAAGAATTACATACATAATGCTTTGTAGATAAAAGTGAAAAATGTAAATCGTACAATCTGTAAACTAATTTTTATTGACTAGTGTAGGTAAAAATCGAATTACGTAGTGGATGATGTATAGACCTGTGGTCTAGTGTGTATTTGTGTGTACTAGGTACAAAGTGTGTATCTTATAATTTTGAGAGACAGATTAGCTGAGACGATTGTTAAATTAACTGAATAAATGCATGAGCAAAAATTTATATAGTAAGCAAAATATGATTAAGATTAATAGCATAGTTAGCAATTACACGTAATGAATAGCTTATTGTGATATCCAATGATTTTAGCATAAGGTTTGTGTATATATGTGTATATATATATATATACTATATATATATATATATATATATATATATATATATATATACATATATAGTATATATATGTGCATACGTGTGTTTGTGTGTGTGTGTGTGTAAGGGTTATTATTATTATTATTATAAAATCCTTTAAGTTCAATGTAGTATTTAAGTATTTAATTAAATCAGTTACACGTATTAAGGTAATAAACAAAACGCACTTAAAAGAACTTACAATTGATGAAAGTAATCTCACGGTTTTAAAATTGAATTTTGACACACAATTATTTAAATTCGACTACGACAATTACTCAGTATTAATCGAATTAAAAAAATAAAAAAATAAAATTGAAAATAAAATCAATTATAAACTATAATGAACTTAACACATAATATTATTAATTATAAAAAAAAATAACCTAAATTGAGGTTATGTTCCATTGTACCAAAGAGAATTAACCATGGTTGAACCATTTCTCTGGTTGACACGGTTCACACCGGGGTTGGGGTTACAATAAATAAAAATAAAAAAAACCCAAAGTTTGGAGTACTACATACGGGGCAATTGAGTGACTAAGCGGGGGGTATAAGTCTGAAATTGACAATTACGTCTTTTCGTTTTTTTTTTTTTTAAGAAAAGAGATTGCTTGTCACACTACTTAGAACAAAAATTAAAAGAGTTCAAACAAAATGGAGGGAAGGCATGTTCCTCATATACATTACAATAATTATCAAAATCGTTACAACCTTTGTAAAACGGTTTTGGTTACAAATAATAAAATACATAACTATATATATATATACGTAACAATGGCATGAAAAGAAAGACAAATCGGTCAATTTCCTTCTTACAACAAAATAAAAAGTTAAACTAAAGATGCAAACCGGTCAATTCAGGTTGAATTTAATTCTCTTTTACAACAAAAAAAAGTTGAATTAAATTCTTAAATTACATTTTCTTACATTAAATTCTCTTAAACTACAAAGAAAAGTTGAATTTAATTGACTGCATTGAAATGACTTGGGACTTGAAAACTGACCTGGGACTTGAAAACTGACTTGGGACTTGAAAACTGAGACTTGAAACTTGAAAACTGAGTGAGACTTGAACTGACTGAGACTGGAAATTGACTGAGACTGGAAATTGAAACTGACTTGCAACTGACTTGAATCTCTGGGCGGTTGTCCCTCTGGGAAGCGACCAATTAACTGAAACTAACTGAAAACGGAAAATGACTGCACTTGAACTCTATCAAGTGGAGACTATTAACCACTGGGGTTTGGTTGTCCCTCTTGGTTACAACCAAATGAATCTGAAACTGATTTGCAACTTATTTGCAACTAAACTGACTGGAAACTACTTGAAGTATCTTTATAAATCTCTGGGGTTTGGTTGTCCCTCTTGGATGCAACCAACTGAAACTGAAAACTGATTTGCAACTTATTTGCAACAAAAACTGACTTGAAGCTACTTCAAGTATCTCTCTAAATCTCTATAAACTCTCTGTAAACTCTCTCTCTCTCTTAATTTGCAAGTCAATTCAATTCAATAATTTGAAAAAAAATTTAAACAAAATAAAAAATGTAACAACATTTCACTCGAATGTACGCGAAGGTACGGTACTATTATGTTTGGTACATAAAATAAAATTATTCTATACTAACTATAATAGTGAAAATAAATGTGACATTTAACTCTGTGACATTTAACTTCTGTGACAATTAACTTGTGTGACAATTAATTTCTGTGACAATTAACTTCTGTGACAATTAACTTCTGTGACTTTTAACTTCTGTGAAATTTAACTGTTTCACTAAAAAAATGTATCACTGGTGTATGGAATGTTCACTGTGTTTCTTGTAAATTCTGACTTGATACTCATTATTAACTGTTAATAATACTGAGTTTTGAAGTGTTTATAAATTTCTAAAAAAACGAACTCTGTACTAACAAAATTTCTACGGCGAAATCCTTGGACGTGTCCTGAAGACGTGTCTTCAAAAAAACGTGTCTTGCTGGCTACTTCTTCTTGGATGAAAACTAGGAGTGGAGAACTTGGAGTCGTGACACACGGTTCAAGGGTGGATGTTACGAAATGGAAGTCGTGACACGCCGGTCAACTGGTCTTATCCTGATGCAGGGTAATTTCTATCCTGGCCAAAGAGTGGCCACTTGTTAAAATCCTCTTCTTAAAATCTTCTTCTAATCTTGGTAGTAGGGTCGCCAAATGTTTATCCTGGCTACAAGGTTCGGCACTGTTTGACCAATATCTTCTATGTGCTTGGGTCGTCTTGATTTTTATCCTGATGCAGGGTCGCCAGATTGTTATGCCAATATCTTCTATGTGCTTGGGTCGTCAGTTTCTTATCACGGGCAAAGGGTCGCCAGATTGTTAAACTCTTGGCTACAGATTCGCCAAGAGTTAACCCCTCCTTTTATGACCCTGGGTGGTTCGAGTCGACGAGGGTTCTGGTTAGGAGGCAGCAACGGATCTCGCTGTAGGTTCGACAGTTGTTAATTCTTCTCTTTCTATAATAACCTGATACTTCTCTTTGTACTAACTTATCGACTTTACTGACTAAATTCCTGAAGAGAACAAGCTCGAAGGAAAAGATAAAAAAACTTCTTTTACTGTAGTTTACTTCTAAAATGTACAGGTAGTGCTCTGAATTTACAGGAGTAGAGGTTCGACCTCTTACAACCATGGCTAAGGCCGGAATCTAAAAAATTAAGGAGGCAAGGGGCCTCTGCCCCCTCCTCGCAGCGAGGCTGCTAACAGGGAGTGCTCAGCTTTGATTGGAATCAGAATAAGAATAATCATGGAGCAATTTTTTGTGTGCTTATGTACCCCAAAACTACTAACATCATCATTATTAAATGTTGAAGAGGCTGCATTATTTTTGCACAATATTGAAAATAAGTAAATCTTTTAGCTGTGGTAAGGTTTAAACGAATAAAAAGATATTTGAAGATGAAGCCATATTTTTATCTTAAATTGTGTATTTTCAGATCTGATGTTATCATGATCTGCCAAGTTAACTAAAAGTGGAAATTGAACTATGCTTCTTTACACTAAAATATGCATATGAGTAAAATTAAAGGTTTAAGATTTACAATTAATGCTTAGGCAAGACATGACTTCATCTTTTATAACGAAGAGAGAATATATACAAAACATGACATGGCAAAGTTACTCATGATTCATTATTAAGCTAAATCTAAAAATGATTAAGAAATTTTTGAAAAGAACAAGTATCAATTATTTGGCAAAGTAGAAAGCACATCAAATTTCCCAACGAAAAATAATTAAAAAAAAATAACAGTATCGCCGAGTCTACATCTTTGGCGACATAATGTCGGGTCGGACATTGAGTACATTGTAATTTTGGTCTACTATAACTATGATTATAATTACCAATTAATTCATTTATTATCGTTAACTACAATTCCATTAAAGTAACATTGACTACGTCATTTAGTACATTACATCATTAAGTACAGTTTTCATTAAAGTACTTACTACATTATATCTAATTTATGATCGTTAATTAAAGTAGTTTTATTAAAGTACATTACGTTCGTTTACAGTTCTTAGTGTTTTTATATTTATATATGGTTATTATATATGGTTATAATATATGGTATTAATATATGGTATTTATTACAACACAAGTACATGGGACATGACACACATGATATAACATAACGCATGATAAATGTTATAAATTCGAATCAGAGCGAAGGAGATTTTTATCTTAGAAGCGTTCGCTTCTGCCGTAGTAGCGGAACTTGATCACTTACCTCAGCATTTTCGAGTTCATTGCGGGGTGATATAATTAAAAATAAAATAAAAAAAATAATATGAGAACGTATTTGTGCGTTTTCGAACGAATGCATAAAGTTTTGCGTTTCATAGACTGACACGAGTAAAATGAATATTTAATAAATTGACATAGGATAATGGTCAGATAGATATGGACGTATAGATGAATATGGTTGAATAATATATTTATACTACATAACACCACAACATTATTATTAAAGAATTTACCATACACTGAATACGAAGATGTCCAAATACTAAGCACGTGATTCAGTTGTACAACTGTTCAAGGTATGGGAAACGTAAAGAGAATTAAGTTATTTTATGACGTCATAAGTGTATAAGTCATCATTAGTAAAGATGAATTAAAGAAATACAGTAATGAATAAAGAAGTACAAATCGAAATTCTATCCAAAACTCGCTTAGGCGATTTTGGTTTCTCATGTAAAAATGAATATGGATTATTCATTGTTCATTTTTTACATATATATATATATATATATAAGTGTGTGTGTGTGTATATATATATATATGTATATATATATATATATATATATATATATATATATATATATATATATATATATATATATATATTAGGGTGTGTCAGTTTTGGGGGTGAAATAACTAAATTGAAAATCATGTGATTTGGTAGCAATTTAATGTAATCATTTGGCATACAAAATAATATCCTTGCTTCAAAAACAATAAAAAATAACTCCTACCTACATCAATTTTAATTAAAAAATTCCATTTTTCCGTAAATTCGTAACAAAATAACAAATGTGCGCAAACATCCTATCAACATTTAAAATGGCAATAAGATATCATTCAGAGTCTTTATTTGAAAGTAACCAATGCAGTCATGTCCTTTTTGCTGCGGTTCCTTGACATCAGCATTCGGCTTGCTACTTGCGCTTTGATGTAGCCTTCTCGCCTCTCTTGACTGTAAACTTGACTAGCTGCTTCTGTGACCATTTTCACACATCTCTCCACAATCTGAGTGTGAGAAGGCCACTTTGGCACTTGCATTGGGGCCTCTTTAAGTTGTGTTAAATCTTTGTTTGTTATACATGTTAGTGGTGGCTCCAAAACTTCCGAACTCAAGTTAACTAATTCTGACAATTTCGTGGCATTGACGTTTATCGGAGGTACCTTCCTTGTCTGAACAGAGCAGTCTCCCAGCTGGTCATCATCTAGTGATGTTCCTCTAAGATTTAGAATGATTTCCACAGCCTCAGTTCGCTCTTTGGTACATTGGCTGCAGAGTATTGTTTGCAAAACTGCCTCTGGCCTAGCATACCAAGCGGACCTTCTTACCACAGGTAACACGATGTCCACCACTACTTTCCTTTGGGTTCTCCGTAGCTGTAATTGAAACAAGATGTGGTTGGGCCCCTCCATTCACAGTGGATTAAGTTTTACATTGAACCAGTGAGGAAGATAAAACCCAATAATAAATTCAACAATCAACATCAAATTCTGTAGCATTTTGCCCTTCAGTGCATGTTTGGAAACCCAAATCCTGCAGAAACGAATCGCTGTAGTTAACCAACGACTGTGACTTACGGGTCCAACCTCCAAGAGAGCCAGATTTTGAGGCAACTCTCCTGATCTGATTGCTTGAACAATACGATAAGCGTAAGATTGATCCGTGCTGAGGTCTTTCATAACTTCTTCAGACAACACTGGAAGGGGAGAGCCTACTTCGACCTTTGGAAATTTTGTATTTATTTCTAATTCCGTTGCTTCATCTAGCATGTTGCCAAGGTGGCCTGACCACTTGTTGTTGCTCTTTGTAGGACCATCAAGTTCCTGGATGAGACGACGAAGAGGTAGTTCCCCTGTGTGCAAATCACATACAATCCAAACAAGCCTTCTTCCAATTTTTTTCTCTATATGCGTCATAACACCGCCCTGCCATCCAGTGTTCACCGCAGTTGAGTCTCCACCAACGGCCTGCAGTGAACTGTCAAGTCTTCTTGAAGCCAACATATTATTTGATCAGCAATTGCCTCTGCATGTTTCTTGCCTTCTACTTCTGCTTCAGGAACAAAGTGAAACAAATAGCTGCCACCAGGTTCGGAACACACAGAGTAGTGTTCTTCTTTGATGAGACCGGGAAACTTTCTGTCCATTCCCTCTACCTCTAGGAGAACTTTTGTGTCATTTCTTCTTCCATCAAACAAAAGGCAAGAGAAACCTTCCTCCTTCAAATCTTTTTCATGCTGATCAGATATTTCCTTCATTATTTTTTCTTGTGCTCTTCTTATCTTATTATGATCTATCACTAAGGATGTATCCTCTCGGCTGATGAGGCCTGCATCTATCCAAGCGGCAGTGGCAATCTCTGCAGTCTCTCGTAGCCCCATATGGTGGCGAATACTGGCAAGGGCAATGTTTGAGATGTCTTTAGTGTTGTATTTCATTCTCTTCGGCGAAGGTTCAGATGGCATTTTGGAGCTATCATCTGATGTTGCTTCTTTCTGTTCATCTGAAGAGCTTTCAAAGAAGTGAGAAACCTCTTGATAGAGCTCTTCATCTCCTTGGGTGGCTTCTTCACTCTTATTTTTCTTCCTTTCTTCCCACGCTCGGATTTTCTCTTTTTTCTTAGCAATAAAAATCTGTTTTTTGGTTTCTGAATAATCTGCCGAACGAATCTGCATACTTCCTTGGCCTCCTGCCTTTGTTCTCTGCGCCTTTATGAAAGCCAGCTCCAAAACAGGGATCTTCTTCTCACGAGGACAGCGGCAATCAATGTGAGGGTGAGGATCTCTTCTGCATGAGGGAGAACAATTGGCTTCAGAACACAACTCTATGGGACTGGGACACTGGCAGTTAAAAATGTCAAGAGTATCAAGTGTGTGCAGAAATTTATTTTTCTTTGCTAGTTTTCCTTTACCAAGTGATGTCTTAACTGCTTTGTGCCACAGCTTTGTTAATTTTAGCTCAATAGTTCTATACTGATTGAGTACAGGTGGTTTGAATAACACATTAGCTTTTTTTCCACTGATGCAGAAGAGGGGAAATCATGTCCCTTATGAGCTCTTTCTCTGTGTAGTTCCTTCTATCCTTTGTATTTTGTTCACGAAGGAGTAACCCTCGTCTCAGCATGTCTCGCACTGTTGGTAGTTCTGATACGGGAAGCTCCTTGCCTGTACCGACTAACAGGCTCAAGTGCCATGACGACTGACCTCTTGTCTTCAATTTTGGCATCTCAGAAATATCTGAAAAGAAAGAAAAACATTTAAGTATTTTATATCAATTACGATGTTTCAAAGTTTAGTCATTCGTTGTTCTAAAATTCACTAAAAAAATATTTCATGGGATTACAACATAATTAGACAGAAGAATATGATGATAATAATAAATAATTGTAATAATCAATAATCAAATACTTACAGTTAAACTGTAGTATTCGTCTAGTTGAATAACTATGAAGTAGGTACAAGAGCAATAACAGCAAACCACCGTCTATGACATCTAGGAGGCAACTGAGGACTGAGAGTGAGGGACAGTTCTATTCATGTTGTGACTTGTACATTGTACAACAACTATATGACCTTGAAAACACTCCATATGCGATCAGTGGGATAATTCTGTGACAGATGAATAGTTAATCAATTTATGTCCTATTATTTAGTAAAAGAGTCAATTTCTGAAACTTTAAGGTAAAATTGATGTAGGTAAGGGTTATTTTATATCATTTTGGTTGGCCAATTTCAAGTTTTGACATGAAAAGACACTATATTTTCACTACTAAAATTGATTTGAAAAAAGTTGACAAAATTGACACAACCTAATATATATGTGTGTGTATGTAAAAAGTGAACAATGAACAATAGTTTTATGTTCGAATGTCCATTTTTACATAAGAACCAAAATCGCTTAACGCGAGTTTGGATAATAATTTTACTTGTAGCTTCCTATTTTTGTTCGTGTCACAACCCTATGATCTACCATATCTATGGTTTAGTCGTATCCATTTTCCATTTGTTATAGAAGTTATTATAATTAATTATGAATTGTCTTGCATCTCATCCCCGCCCCCATACGTCCATATTTTAGCTTGACCGCTATCCTTTATTAATTTTATTACTTATTCATTCATCTACCTATTGTCTACTTATGCCCTATCAACTTATCAGTCTATTTTTACTCGTGTCAATCTATGAAACGCAAAACTTTTGCCTTCGTTCGAAAACGTTCTCGTATTATTTTTTTCATTTTTATTTTTAATTATTTGACCTCCCGAGGTGAACTCTAGACAATGCTTAGTAAGTTATTATCAGAAATTCCACTCATCACAGCATAATTTGAACGCTTCTAAGATAAAAAAGGTCTCCTTTCGCTTTGATTCGACATTTATGGAGGCGATATTATTTCGTATTAGCACATAAGCACAATTTTGAGTACATGACTGAGTACGTATTAATTTTGGTTCATTACAATTACGATTACAATTATGGATTACAACTACCAATTAATTCATATTCACTTATTATTGTTTTAATTACAATTCCATTAAAGTATATTCTTACATTATAAATTAAATCATTACATTTAATTAGTTTCACTGAAGTACATTACAAGTTATTGTTCATTACAGTTTCATTAAAGTACATTACATCAATTACATTATATTAAAGGATTACATTTAATTACAATTTTAGCAAATTGTTAATTGACATATCTACTACTGAAATAATCTAAATAGGTGATACCAACCTGGTTGGTTATCAGAGTTTGAAAGTCTAATTAGCCAGCGATGAGGAAAGCGGAGGAAAATACGATATTTATGATAACGTAATACATAAGTAATACGGAATTTGAATGACAGTTAGGTAGAAATAGTAAGTACAAGTAATGAGAACGGGGATAACTATGTGACGTAAGCCGATAACGAACTAGTGGCCAGGCAGAGAAACAATACAGTATATTATAATAACATAACACATGATAATGTTATAAATTCGAATCAAAGCGAAAGGAGACCTTTTTATCTTAGAAGCGTTCAAATTATGCTGTGATGAGTGGAATTTCTGATAATAACTTACTAAGCATTGTCTAGAGTTCACCTCGGGAGGTCAAATAATTAAAAATAAAAATGAAAAAAATAATACGAGAACGTTTTCGAACGAAGGCAAAAGTTTTGCGTTTCATAGATTGACACGAGTAAAAATAGACTGATAAGTTGATAGGGCATAAGTAGACAATAGGTAGATGAATGAATAAGTAATAAAATTAATAAAGGATAGCGGTCAAGCTAAAATATGGACGTATGGGGGCGGGGATGAGATGCAAGACAATTCATAATTAATTATAATAACTTCTATAACAAATGGAAAATGGATACGACTAAACCATAGATATGGTAGATCATAGGGTTGTGACACGAACAAAAATAGGAAGCTACAAGTAAAATTATTATCCAAACTCGCGTTAAGCGATTTTGGTTCTTATGTAAAAATGGACATTCGAACATAAAACTATTGTTCATTGTTCACTTTTTACATTACTCTCCCCTTTTAAAATGATATTTATACAATAATTTAATAGGGTACCATTAATACAATACAAATGAGAAAATAACATCGTAAGTAATGACGACATTCTTTACAATAGAAATTTTATACAGAATGAGTTCGGGTAGTTGAGTACAATGCAGAGTAATCAAATTTTTAAAATGACACCTGCTTACAAAATATTTAAAAAAAATCAAAGATTAAAACGACTTTTATACAAACAGAATAAAAGGATTAGTACGTTAATTTAGACAAACAATTAAGTTAGACAAAGAATGATATGGTTAAAATTTTTTTACAAAATTTTATTTTTTTCTTCTGTGGGATAAATTATATTCATAATGAATAGGTAAGAGGGAAAAATATAAATCATACAAGCTATAAGCTAATTTTTATTGACTAGTGTAGGTAAAAATAGAATTACGTAATGGATGATGTATAGACCTGTGGTCTAGGGTGTATTTTTGTGTGCTAGGTATAAAGTGTGTAGCTGATAATTTCGAGACAGATTGTTAAATTAACTG
The DNA here is from genome assembly GCA_023014485.1 of Bathynomus jamesi. Lineage (NCBI taxonomy): Eukaryota > Metazoa > Arthropoda > Malacostraca > Isopoda > Cirolanidae > Bathynomus > Bathynomus jamesi. The sequence goes on from JAJOZX010000817.1 coordinate 88,609, forward strand.
TATAAATGCATGAATGCAAAAATGCATGAATGCATGAATGCAAAAATGCATGAATGCATGAATGCAAAAAAATGATTAAGACTAAATCGCATAGTTGGCACTTACGTAATGAAATAGTTTTATTGTGATATTCAATGATTTGAGTATGAGGTTTGTATATATAGTATATACAGTATAGTGTGCATGCATTTTTATTGACTGTTGTAGGTACAAATCGAATTACGTAGTGGATGATGTATATACCTGTGGTCAAATGTTAGGGATTTGGAAGGTTTTTTTGAATTAACAAAGTTTAAAAATGATGTATAATAATTTAAGGACAGTTACTCACGATTAATTGAACAAAAGAAAATTAAAATACAAATTAAAAAAATGAATCAATTATGCATTTCCATGAGCTAAATACAATTTTATAATATTCTAAAAAAATAAAAGTAAATCGAATCATAGATAAATTTCGATCAAGAATAAAAAAGTTATTGAAATGAAAGGGAAGCATTTCGAACAATCTTTTCTTTTAATAATTTCAATTGAATTTTATATTAAAAATTATATATATATATATATATATGTTAACCCTCCGTCTATTCCTTAGGTGGTTCGAAGTTGACGGGAGTTCTGGTTAAGTGGCACCAACGGATTTTCTCACTCTGGGGTAGCTGGTACCGTGTAAGGAATCGCAGTAGTTTCTACGATTTCTTCTTGTAGTGGATCGGAGGATTCTGTGAAAACTTACTAAATTATCTGACGGTTCCCCGATTCTTCTTGTAGCGTATCGGGAAATTATTTATTCTACAGGGTGCTTCAGGTCGACCCTAGAAATATAGAAATTGGCGGATTTTGTAGCAAGTAGGTAGTAATTGAATGTAGTACAAATTAGGTCAAACTACAAATTCTGCCAATTTCCATATTACTATGGTCGACCTGAAACACCCTGTATTTTAAAACTAAGTTCTCTGGAGAAAGCAGGGTTCAAAAGAGAAGACAAAGAGATCCTCTGACTGAATTTTACTGCTTCTAAAATATTACAGGCAGTGGCGGATTATCATTGAGGATACTGAAGCTGAAGCCTCAGGCTCCCATGCTTGAGGGGCCCCCCCAATCAACCAAGTTTAGATGATATAATTCGAGATTTCGCAAACTTCTTTGATTAAATATGACAGAATAAACAAACTGACAAATTCCATGTTTTAATTTGTTTTATATGCCCTAAAGTAAAGTTTGTTTAATACTGTTTGGTTTTCGCAAACGGCAAAATACAGTGTGTTAAGGTTCTTTTAAGTTTGTTTCTCAATTAGCTTGAGCACCGTACATATAATTCGTGTAAATGTACTATGTACTGTCCATGCATATGTATTGTTAATAAAAAGCTATAGAAAAGGGCCCCATATTCTTCATTGCCCTGGGGCCCCGAGGTGTCTTAATCCGCCTCTGATTACAGGTAATGCTTCAGCCTCTAGGTCAGATCAGAATAATCAGAATGATAATTTGAAAAATTACAAGAGTTTATATACAAATAATTTGGTGACATTATTATTTAATGTTGACCTGTTTTGTTTTTTATTCTCAATAGGCTGAATTTGTTTTGCAAAATATTTGAAGATAAAGGTAAATTTTGTCCGTAACAGTATACTGACATAAGCAAGATATTTGAAGATGAAATCATATTTATCTTTTGAACAGCATCTTGGCAGATTTGATTTTATCATGATTTGCCAAATTAACTAAAAATGGAAGTTAAAATATGCATTTTATTATGGATTAAAATTAAACATGCATATAAGCCAAAATTAAATGCTTAAAACTTAAAATTAGGTGTTAATTTAGAGTTTTGACAAGTTATAACCTCATCTTTCACAACTAAAAGAGAATGTATAACAAAATGAACACTGCAGAATTTAACACGATTATATGATTGAACTTAATCTAAAAAATGATTAGTTAGTTTAAAAAAGAAATAATTCATCAATTACTTAGCAAAAATAAAATAGAAAGAAAATAAAAACAATTTCCAAACTTGCATTTTATATGCAGTTAAAGTGTCATACGAGTTTGGACTTTATGTGCAAAAATGAATGTTAGAATTATTAATTTTTAGGTATATATTAATATATATTATTTAATATATTTCGTTGCTGGGTTCAAATCACAGTTTAAAATTAGACACTATTCAAATCGTAATCTGACACGCCGAATTACAGCCTTCAAATTTTGGGATCATTCATGATGTAATACTTTTTGTCATGTTGTGATTCGATATTAACACTTAAAATAAGTGTTGTATTCCTCTACATTATGATGATTGATTTCAGCTATTGTGCGATTCTTTGTAGACGGTTTGTTCTCGTTATATCATTGTTTTTTAGTGTAGCGAAAGGAGAGGGGGAGGGCAAGAGGTAGGTATAGCGAGAGGGAGAGGGGGAGGAGGAGAGGGAGAGAGGGGGGGGAAATGGGGTTTAAGAAGGACTGCGTTGCTGCTGCATCTCAAAATGGGTGGAGTGGAACTATTGCAGGGGACTGTATTAAGAGTATGTCATAAGGTACTCTGTCAAAGGCATTAACTAGATCAAGTAGGATGATTATTGAAATGTTTTGTCGTTGAAATTGCTACAAAGATCCTCAAATAGACCTTAGTCGTTTGTTTACTTAAAAAGCCAAGCTGTTGTTTGTGTAGGATTTTGTATTTGAATATGAATTTTATTATTTGATTATATATTAATCCCTCGTATAATATACTGAAGGCTAGGCGGATGGAAATAGGTCTGTAGTTTGAGAGGGAAATTCTATTTATAGCTAGATAAATTATAATATACTATATAGATCTACAGATCTACAGAAGCTAAGGGTAACAAAGACCCTAAGATCCACTCTAAGGTTAGCTCGAGAGAAAGAAGAAAGTACGCGGTTAAAAGAAGAGAAAAGAGAGTTAAAAGAAGAGAATAAGGGGTTAAATAAGTAGCAAAACCTATTATTCGTGAGTTAACATTCATTCAGGAAAAGAGAGAGAAATACTCACCATCATCATCCGCCGGCCACTGCCGACATATCGGAAAAATAGTCGAAGAGAATAGGAAAGGGGTGAAAGATGAAAAGAAGTAAAATAAGAACGCTTACAAACCATGCAAACACAGTCTTAACTCAAAGAAACACTGTCATACCATGCAAACTACAAACATGCAAATAAAGAGAGGAAGATAGATAGATAGTCTCGATTTATATATAGAATATACTACTCTAGCCATTTCAAGGCCGTCTGGGAAGACGGTTTATGAACTTTGAAAGAGTGGGCGCAATTAAATTTGAGCACCTTTGTAAATTCACTTTGGGATTGTGTGTAACGTACAACTTTTACTTTTTAATTATTTTATGGCTGTCATTAGATCGTGTGGCGTAGTCGGGAATAGGAAGAAAAAGTGTGGTAACGGAGGGCCTAGGTACAGTAGTATGCTCGCATTTGGTCCGAGGAAATTGGATTGCCTTGAAAATTTCCACCTTGGGTTCCTCACCATCTTTCATGAGGTATCCCTTCAAGGACCCCCCACCCCCTTGGGTTTCTTACCTCCTTTATGAGGTTCTATGATCTTTCATGAGAGATATTTGTAGGTTTAAAAAAAAAAAAAAAAAAAACTAAGCCAAAACAAGCCAAAACGAAAAACAAAAACAAAAATAAAAAACAAACAAACAAACATTCCCTGTATTTGTTATTTGAAGCCAGGGATAGGTTAAACTAACACTAAGTGTAGATTGAGTTGAGTAGGAAAACTTTCATGGCTATTTTACACAGCGTACCACCAGCGTTCCGGAACCCGCCGTGTCCGGCTTCGCGGGGCACGTTACTTTTATTTTAATTCACGTCACTTCTGGCTGCATTCAAGGAAGAGTTATTTATTTATGCGTGCAGGGGAATGGCATTTCTCACACATCAGACTTCTGATGATATACAGTATATAACCTTACCTTACAACCTTACAAAGGTTTCGCTCGATGATTTCTCATTTCGCGAAGGTCAAGCTTGTCGAACCTCCTCTCGAGTTGGCCTGGTGAAGTAATGAGTTCGATTCTTGCGCTCTTCACCTCACATAGCCAGGTACGCCTGGCTCATCGGGGATTGTTCTGAGCCAGGCGTCTAGTCTTCTTTTGAAGATTTCCGCAGGAACTCCCTTCGTGTTTTGTAGGTCTTTGGGCAACTGATTAAACAGTTTTGGTCCTCTCACTACAAAACTATTTTCTTTCAGGGTTAAGGATGTTCCCTGTCTCGCCTTCAATTTGGGAATACGACACAGTCTACCGTTTCTACTTTCCACCGTTGTTTGGGGAATTATAGGGTTCAGAGTAAGATTAGGGACTAGTTTCTCCATTATTTTCCAAGTGTAAATAATGGTGTATCTCTCTCTTCTCCTTTCCAGTGAATATATGTCTAGTTCGCGTAACCTTTCCCAGTAATTTATTTCTTTGCATCCATTGATCTTGGCTGTGAAGCTTCTCTGGATCCCTTCCAGCTGTCTAATGTCTTCTTTTTTATATGGGGATGTTAGGACCGAGCAGTATTCCAATTTGGGTATTATCAGGGTTTTCAGTAGAGGAATCATTACATTCCTATCCTTTCGTTTAAAGGTTCTCAATATCTGACACGTTATTCTCTTTGCTCTATTTACTGCTATCTTATTTTGTGTTTCAAATTTCGCATCATCTGTCATTACAACCCCTAAATCTTTTGCTCTGGAATTTCTCTGAATTTCCTGTCCATTTGGGGTATAATATTCCATGGATTTTAGGTCTTCTCTTTTTCCGTACCGTAATAGCTGAAATTTCTCAGTGTTAAACTTCATATTGTTTTCTTCCGTCCACTTGTAGATTCTGTTTATGTCGATTTGTAGAGATCCTCTGTCTTTTGGGTTTCTTATTTTTCTACTGATCTTTGTGTCATCCGCAAAGGATGTTACTGTGCTGTCTCTGGTAACGTCCTCATTTATGTCAGTTAGCATTATTATGAAGAGTAGTGGAGCTAATACTGTTCCTTGTGGTACTGAGCTGAGGACCTCTGATTCTGATGAAGATACTCTTTGTACTGTAACGACTTGCCGCCGCTCACTAAGGAAATTATATATCCATTTCCCTACTTTTCCTGTTATTCCCATATATTTCAGTTTATGTATTATGATTCCGTGGTCACACTTGTCGAACGCTTTAGCAAAGTCTGTGTATAGTACGTCATAGTTTTCATTACTTTCATGTGAATCAATAATGTTGTTGTAGTCTTCCGTTACAGTAGTTATGATAGGCATGATCTGCCTGACCGAAACCCGTGTTGGTTATCATTGAATTTTTTCTGAGTTTTCAAAAAGTCATAGATTTTCTGTCTAACTATTCTTTCAAATATTTTAGTGAGATGGGATGTAAGCGATACTGGCCTATAGTTTTTGGCCTCGGATCGATCTCCTCCTTTATATATTGGGACTATGTTCGCGCTCTTCAGGATGCCCGGTATTTCTCCCGTGTCTAGTGATCGTCTCCATATCCAGTAGGGACTCAGCGATTACATTCTTACAGTTTTTGATCAGTGTAGCATTCCATTTATCCGGTCCTGCCGCTGAGTGTGTTTTGAGTTTCCCTATGGCTTGTGTAATATCATCCGTCGTAAAGTCGAAATCCGTTATACTTTCCCCTTGTGGTTCTTCTTCAAAGAACGCGTTTCTGTCGCATATCAATTTGTCAGTTTTTGGGATACTGAAAGATGATTCGTACTGAGCTCTTAATATTTCAGATACTTCTGTTAGATCATCAGATAAAGCACTGTTCTCATTTTTTAAAGGTCCGATAGTCGCATGGTTTTTTCGACTTTCTTTTTGCGAAATTATAGAAGTACTTTGAGTTAGCCTTTATCGCTCTATAGCGTCGCCTTCTTCTTTTTCTGTATGCTTCTCGATTAGTTCCTGTATGACGACATCGATACTTTGCAGTTTACCATATAATATTTTTCTGATGTTATCTTTACAATTACTTAATTTTGCAGTCACTCCTTTTCTCTTTCGAAACAATGCCCTGTTTTGTCTTTCGAACCTGCTTCTCTTTCCTCTTTGTTGTATCTTTGGGACATGTTTTTCCACAATTTCTAACGTCTTCTCCTCTAACGTCATTAGCATCTCCTCCGTTGTGTTGGCCTCGAAAATGGTTTTCCAATCTATTACTTCCTTGCTGGATGTCACATCTTCCCAGTTTATAGTTTTGGAGTGAAAATTAAAAATGTCGAATTTGCTTCTTTCTGTTGTGCGTGTTCTTTCCTTTCCTGTTGCCTTTATATTAGTTGTTATTTCAATGATATGGTCCAATATCATAGTTGGGGATATTTCTACATTATCAATTAGATTACTGTTGTTTGTGAATACCAAATCTAGGCAGTTGTTTTTTCTTGTGTTTACTGTTATTTCTTGCGTTAACATAAATTCATCAGCTAGAGCTATTAGCATTTTTACCTGCTCCTGGTCTTCTCGTGTGTCCCCTTGTCCTGGTGTATACATGTATTTTTTCATATCCTTTTATATTTCATGAATGGGAAATTAAAATCACCACAGAGAAAAATATTTGGGGTTGGAGAGTGTAGATCTTTTAACAAGTTTCTTACTTCTGTAATGGAATCTGAAAATTTTGAGGTTGGCGTGTTTGGGGGTCTGTACATTACAATTAGTACCATATTTAATTTTTCAATTTTTGCTGGTACACATTCTACGTAGTTGGTTGAGGTACTTATAGCCATTTCTGCTATGTGCCTTTCGCGTGTGTAAATGGCACATCTTCCTTTACGTCTCACTGTTCTGTCGGCTCGGAGGATGTTATAGTTGTCAATTTGTATTTCTTTTTTGTCAATACAGGACTCACAATTTTCGCAGTTCGCCTGGCAGTCCTTTAGATGAGTCTCCGTGAGGCATGCAAAGTCTGCTCCGGCTTCTTGCATGAGTTCTTTCAGGTATACAACTTTGTTCGTGGAATGGTTTGATTTAAGGCCCTGTATATTTGTCAGCTGGTTTTGTAATTGCTGGATAGTATTTAGCAGCTGAAATGTGTTGGCTGCGTCTAAAAAATTGGCACTCTTCTTTCATGTTCGTTTTTTCTGTTCACTCGTTGCGTTCCTTTGAGGGTGGTGGTATCGGCATTTTTTTTCCGTATTTGCAACTCCCATATCTTGCATAAGTGTTGCAGACCGTAAGATGGTGGAACATGCATTTCTTATCAAATTTGCAGTATCCACTTGTGTAATGCGTTTTGCATAATGTGGGATGTGCATATATGCATTGCCCATCCCGATATCTGCAGTTCCCTTTCGCGTAGTATTTACATACGATATTTTCTACGCTTCTGCTTCTTTTCTTATTATTTTCAAAGTTCTTAATTTTGGCATTATCATTATTTTTCTTTGGCTGTTTATTTTCTACGTTTTTAGTTATTATCTTTTTATCATTTCGCTCGTTGGACCGTTTGACTACTTCGCAACTTTTACTTATTTCTTTTCTTTCATCTGTCTTCCTTCCATATTATATTGTTTATATCGTTATTTGTTATTAAATTGTTGTTCATTATTATATATATATATATATATATATATATATTATATATATATATATATATATGTTAACCGCACTGCCTACGGCCTTGGGTGGTTCGAAGTTGACGGGGGTTTTGGTTAAGTGGCAGCAACGGGTTTCTCACTCTGGGGTAGCTGGTACCGTGTCAGGAATCGCAGTAGTTTCTCTTATACTACACTCCGATTTCTTCTTGTAGTGGATCGGAGGATTCTGTGGAATTTACTAAATTATCTAATGGTTCCCCGACTCTTCCTACTAAAGCGTTATCGTGAAATAATTTTTTTCTCTTTTAAGACTAAGTTCTCTGAAGAAAGTAGGGCTGAAAGGAGAAGACAAAGGTATTCTTTTACTTTAGTTTGCTGCTTCTCAAATGTTACAGGTAATGATTCAGCCTCTAGGTCAGATCAGAATAATCAGAATGAAAATTTTAAAAATTACATGAGTTTATATACACAAATTTTGGTGACATCATTATTATTTAATGTAGACCTGTTTTGTTTTTTTATTCTCAATAGGCTGAATTTTTTGCAAAATATTTGAAGATAACGGTAGATTTTTTGGCTGTAACAGCGTCTAGACAGTAAATAAGATATTTGAAGATGAAGTAATATTTTTTTTAAACAGCATATTGACAAATCTGATTTTATCATAATTTGCCGAGTTATCTAAAAATGGAAACTGAAATGTGCATTTTATTATGAATTAAAATTAAACATACATGTGGGCCAAAATTAAATGCTTAAAACTTAAAATTAAGTGTTAAGCATGACATGACTTCATCTTTTACAACTAAGAGAGAATGTATAAAGAAAATGAAAATTGGAAAATTTAACACGATTACAGGATTAAGCTAAAGCTAAAAAAAGTAATTTTAAAAAGAAATAATTCATAAATTATTTTGGATGTTTGAAGTGTCACAACGTTTCCTATAAATATTGGATAAAGAAACATTATATGTAGTACTATATGACATGGAAATCAATATCGTGTAATATATTAATATACTTATATTACACAGAATTTTTTTTGTTATATTAAGCTACTTTACACTTCTTATTTTTAGCTTTTTAGCACTAATGATGAAAATTAAAATTTCTCTAAACGTTTGCCTATAATATTGCATCAAGTGGCATCAACCGGACCTCTTATTTCTCATTATATATATATATATATATATATATATATATATATATATACATATATAAGGCCTTCCGAAGCAAAAGTAGCACAAGCGCCATTTTTTTAACCGTCAGAGGGGAATCCAAAAAGTTTCCGGAAAAGTTTAATAATTCAATCATTTCAAATCAGAATTTAATGAATTCTTGTTTTGACATGAATTTGGACCTTCATACATATTAGGCCATGCTAAGACTTACACAACCTTGGTGACAGTGCTTTAAGACGGAGTTAAAAAGAACCCTATTTTTCATGGCAACGGAAATCTCAAAATTCGAGTGGAGAGCTAACATTAAATTCCTAACAAAACTTAAATGGAAACCACCACAAATACTTGATGCCTTACGTGAAGTTTATGGAGATGAAGCACCTAAGAAATCAGTCGTTTATGACTGGATCAAAAGATTCAAAACGGTCAAGAGATTCTTAATGATAACCAAAGGAGTGGAAGGCCATCAACATCAATTAATGAAGAAACTGTTGCTGCTGTTCGGTCACTAGTCGAAAAAGATCGTCGAATTTCCTGTGAAATAATAGCCAATGAGGTGGGTATCTCTCGTGGTTCTGCTCATTCCATTTTGGTGGATACCTTAGAACTTAGCAAACTTTCTGCTCGGTGGGTGCCTAAAACGTTGCGCCAAGAACAGTTTGACCAAAGGGCTAGTCTTTCTGTTGATCTTTTGAATCGAAGAAGTTCATGAAGATTGTTTTATGCATAGACTTGTAACAGGGGATGAAACCTGAATTTATCAGTATGATCCTGAAAGCAAAGTTCAGTCAAAACAATGGCTCCCAAGAGGATCAGATGGCCCAATCAAATTTAAAGCAGAAAGATCAGCTAAAAAGGTAATGGCTACAATTTTTTGGGATTGTGAAGGAATAATTTTAGTGGACTTTCTTGAAGGACAAAAAACAGTCACCGCCCAATATTATGAAAATGTTTTGAGGAAGCTGAAAGGTAAGCTTGTTGAAAAAAGACCTGGTAAACTTCATCGCGTGGTGCTTTTCCATCACGACAATGCACCTGCTCACACTGCAAATGCCTCAAGAGCCGTGTTACGGGAATTTCGAAGGGAAATCATACCTCACCCCCGCTACAGTCCGGATCTAGCCCCTTTCGACTTTTTTTAATTCCCAAAATTGAAGGATCACATAAAAGGAACGCGTTTCGACTCGATAACAGATGCCAGAACAGCAGTTTTGAGATGGTTTCAGTCGAAAAACTCTGAATTTTATAAAAATGGATCGGAACGCTGGAAACATCGCTTAGAAAAGTGTATAGAGATAGGTGGGAATTATGTCGAACGTTGTTGAGCATTCCTAAACGTATATCCTCTTTTGTTTTCTTTTATTAAAGTTATTTGACCATTCTGGAACTTTTATTAAAGGGTTTTTGTATTAAAGCTTTTTGAATTTTCCGGAAACTTTTTGGATTCCCTATGTATTTTTAATTATTTTTCGTGGGACTTTCGACCATACGAACATTGGTGTTTCTGCAATTCATCCATTACCATATGATAGTATACGGTCTGAAGAACCTCTCAGTGGGTATAACCCATTTTTGCCGCGGATGGCGCTTGTGCTACTTTTGCTTCGGAAGGCCTCATATAGCAAACGAAAATTACTTAATCTTTGATAAAAAGAGCATAATGTGGAGACGAAGTATGTGATCACGTCTATATACAAAAGACCCTAAACTTACAATGAATTGTTCTGGGCTCCTCTTGTAAATTGTCTTTGCATTGCAAACAATATTTGTTAGTGATGTCCAGCAAGCGTAACAGCAAGTACCTATAATAAGGGAAAAGGTAAGTAAGATAAACACATGTTATGTACAAAAACATAAGCCAAAATAACAGCATATATATATATAGAACAGAGGGACTGAGGATTGTATGTGGTGATTGGACTATACGCAGGTTAGTAGAGACATGGATGAACAAATGTGAAATTGTTCTATCTATTTATTTAATTTCGCCTTAAGCTTTAAATTTTACTTGATTCTTAATTATAAATAAGCAGATAAAGCAATTAATACAGGGTGATCGAAAAGTCACTCTGAAACTATGACTATAAGACAAAAATGCAATCATCAAGAAGTTAGATATTTTAATGAAACTTGTACGATATCGTGAAATCTTTAACAAAATATTGGCGAAGTCTAGGCTAGTCTAATCTAAGTCATGCTACGGTAGGCTGTATGTGAGTATGTTTAGGCTAGGTCAATCAGATTATAAGGCTAGCCTTCAACGTCATGCTGTCGTTTAAGGAAAGAATATTTTTAGGTGAGTTCGTGTTTAAAAATGGTAATAAATACACAGAATTTGTAAAGCGAGAATTCCAGAAACGATTTCCGGAGACACCATTGCCTCATCGAGATACTGTCCGTGATTTAATTGCAAAGTTTCGCAAGATCGGCTCTGTTCAAGATGCTCCGAGAAGTGGAAGACCATCCGTTTTAACTGAGGCAAAGTTGGGTGAAATTTCTGATCGATTGCTACAAAGCCCAACAAAATCACTCAGGAGACTGTCGCAACAATGTGGATTGAGCTATGGCTCCACCCAAAAAGCAGTTAAGAAAGAACTCAAATTATATCCTTACAAAGTGACAGCCGTGCAGGAACTGAAAATTGCAGATTTTCCAAACAGGTTAAATTATTGTGAGTGGTTTCATAATTTTATTGATCAAAATGGAGAATACATTTTGGATGTGACGTTTTACACAGACGAAGCATGGTTTAGCCTTTCAGGGTACGTCAATTCACAAAACACGCGTCTGTGGTGCTCTGAAAACCCTAACAGTATTCACGAAGCTCCTCCACATCCTGAAAAAATTGGAGTCTGGGTTGCGATTTCAAGACAGCGTATCATTGGTCCAATATTTTTTTCTGAAACCATCAATTCAGAGCGTTACTGTGAGCAAATTTTATACTCATTTATCGGCCAGTTGAACGAAAACGAACTCCAAAATGCATACTTTCAGCAAGACAGTGCTACAGCACACACAGCTCGTTATTCCATGCAATTATTGGAAGATGTCTTCGGAGAACGCATAATTTCAAGAGGAATTTGGCCTCCCCGTTCACCTGACCTCACGCCTGTTGATTTTTACTTTTGGGGGGCCGCTAAGAGCAGTGTTTATAAAAGTAATCCAAAAACTATTGATGAATTACAAACGGAGATCCGAACTTATGAGCAGTCTATTTCAGCTGAAACATTACACACAGTATTTGCTAATAAAGTAAGAAGGATCCGGCTATGTCGAGAAAACGGTGGAAAACACTTCCAGCACTTACTCTAAACAAGTAACAATGATATGTCATTACATTTATAGAATTCTTATATCTCCTTGTGTAAAATTTCAATAAAGTTAATATCTTATTACTACTGCGGAGAGACTTTTCGATCACCCTGTAGTACATAAATCATGACTAAGAATTAACGATTAGGATATGTATAAGTTTTCAATTATTATTATTGACATAAAACAAAAAATACAAAGTCGTTTTTGAAGGTATGCTACCATTACTATCCAAAGAGATCGATACTGTACATGAGAGGTGAGCAACAATATATAATGTACATTTAATTATAGATTACACACGAGAAATGAGTAAGTAATAGAGAAATGTACACTAATCCTAGCTTTTATTAGTATTCTATTATTAATTGAGATTCCAACCTGGTTTTTGGGTGAAATTACATTTAAAATATTTTTTATATTGGTATTTAAAATCACCCGCAGCTTCAAACCGAAAAAAATGCGTGATTTTTAGGTGAATACATGATAGATTGCTGGATAACATATTGTGTTCTGTTTCTGAGGCTATAAAATATTTATTAACCCGTTGTAAGTTATTGATTTCGACCTTCCATTTGTAAATAAAAATAAAATGCGTTAACTTGATTACAACTTTGAAACGGAAGTAGTACGTTGTATAAGAAAGAAAAAAAGAGTAATAAATCCAGTTCAGCGGTTACATGTCTAAGTTTAAACACTATAGTATAGCTCCTTGAAATCTTTTTAGGTTATAATTATAGTACATCCACCTGCAGTGAAATCGTCAATATAAAGTTCATCAAGATACACATTTCTTTTATTAGTTAAATTATGAAATTTGTTTTACTGGTATTTAGTTAGTTTATTGGTGGTCAATCTTTTCAGTATTATTACATTGATAAATTCTGATTTAATTATATTCTTAGTTGTATTAATTTCTTTGCAATATATATATATATATATATATATATATATATATATAAATAAATTATACCTTATTTTGTGAAGGCTTGGAATCCACTCGAATGTTCTCTCCTTGAGAACTCCTCACCTGGTTTCTCACGATAGTTATGTCCTAAGGCTAATTATGCCTTATTCAGTAAACTACTCCAGTTATACCTGTTCAGTGACGTCAATATTCGAGACGTCCGAGGAACTTTCTCATCAAATCAATCCTCGTCTGGCTTCCCACGCTGGTCAGCGTCCCGTGCTAATGACGTGGCCATTTTCCCGTTCTCGGGTATAAAAGGTGGGGCCCAGAGCCACTTTGGCAGATTCCAACTAGATTTCGACAGTAAAGGTTGATACACGCGGTTAATTAGAGGGTCTCCGGATTTTTGCTGAAAGGCTAATCTATATAGATTTTGAACGTTGAATCTCGGTAGGATTCGGTGTCTTAAGAGGTCTTGTGCTTAAAGGAAAGGGAGGCTGTAGGCGAAAGGCAGTTCCCAAGGTTTATTTGACTCAGAGATATCGTAATCTAAGAACTAGAATTAAGACGCTTTGTTAATTTCGTTAAATTAATAGCTTAGAAAATCAGTAATCATTTGAATTGATTCGAACTATAAATTGCATGCTACAATTAAAGTAAATTTCGGCTGACGAGTTTCTCTGTCCCCAACGGATCCCTTAAATCAACGCACTCAATTTTAGTAGATCTAGAGAGGTAAGACATCGAGAAGACCTCTCTCAGAAAAACGAGTGTTTTGCTAAACGTGGCTTATTCATCGAACTTCATCGAAGCCATCCAGAAGAGTATATCATATAATATATATATATATATATATATATATATATATATATAGTTTCAGAGATTGTTCTTATGTAAATCCCTTCGCTTGTAACAAGCAGTGATTGATCGCTTTGGTGTATATATATATATATATATATATATATATATATATACAGGGTGGGCCGTAAGTTTCCATACATAGGAAAAATTAAACGTTTGTTTTTATGTTTCAGATACCCTAAGAATATGCGTTTGACGTAAGATCTTGTTTACTGATGAAGCAAATTTTACGTCAATGGAGAGGTTAATCGGCAAAACATACGTTATTGGAGTAATGCTAACCCTAACTGGCTGAGTCCGACGAAGATGCGAGGTGCCGGTAAAGTGATGGTGTGGGCCGGGATATGGGGTGACAGAATTATTGGACCAATTTTTGTCAGTGGAAATCTTAATGCCGAAAGGTATCTTAACATGTTGCAAGAAGAGATTTTCCCATCCCTGCTAAACGAGGAAGGTAACTTCCCAGTTTACTTCCAGCAGATGGAGCTCCACATCATTATGGTCTTCACGTGCGTCGGTATTTGGATCAGCAGTTTCCGGATGCTTGGATTGGTCGCGTGGTCCTGTGGGTGGCCTCCCAGATCCCCAGATCTCACCCCCTTGATTTCTATTTGGGGGCACTTGAAGGCCATGGTGTATCAGGAAAAGATACGAGACATAAATCATCTAAAGGAACGTATCACCAACGCCATTACAAGCATAACGTCAACTGTGCTAATGCGTGTTCATCAACAGTGGGAACACGTATTGAAATGTGTTTTCAAAACAATGGCAACCATGTAGAGCATATTATATAAATAAAAATGGTTGTCCATAACAAAATGTTTATTTTCCTATGTATGGAAACTTACGGCCCACCTGTATATATATATATATATATATATGTATATATATATTATATATATATATATATATATAAAGAGAGAGAGAAGAGAGAGAGAGAGATTTTTAAAATGGAAGAGCATCATGCAAAATATTATGTAATTTCAACATGTAAAATTTATTTTATTGTATTATACAATTAATTTACAATTTTTAGTTGATATTCTTTAAATTATAGTGTTACGATCATGCAGCGTGGACAGGCTTTTATTTTTGCAAACCTACCATAGATGGTGGAGGTTGACGACGTAATAATTCAACTGTAAAAATAGGTGAAACTTATTTAAAGTAGTCCAAGCTAAGTTAAATCTGCTTATTTTAAATGGCTGCAAATTACCACTGTAGGCGAAGTGGGCTCTTCCAGAAACACTGCAAGTTTTTTTAATGTCTTGAAAATGAAGCCGCTTCTAAAAATTGAGCGCCTCTTTGCGAAAGAGAGACTAAACACTTTGACGTAGCATGGAGCAGTAGTAATATGTAATAATAAGATTATGAGCCTAAATATAGACCGAGATTTTGTAGATAACTGAGGCACACTACAGTTTTCATTATGATGAATTTGAAATGTATGAAATGATATATATATATATATATATATATATATGGGATTGAACTCAGAATGGTCCCCTGAGGTTTTTCCTGATACACACAGATCGTACATGGAACAAGGAACTCTTCTGGGAAAATTAAATCCACTACAGTCCGAATAAGTAATGGTAAATGACAAACACTATAGTTTTTTTTTTCGTGATGTTAGCCCAACGTGGGCAAGGGTTATTTGCAGACAGGCCCCAGAAATATAGCTTCCCTCACCAGCTATCTACAAAACAGATAGGATCCAGCTTTGGGATAGGATCTAGGGTTTAAAGCATCCCAGCCCAGGGTGAGGAGACTGAATTATTGGAGGAGTGTTGGGCATCATGTATAGAATACAATTTCAGTACTGAATTGTGAGGTGGGGAGAAATATGCTGTGTATATATATATATATATATATATATATATATATATATATATACGTATAGTAAAAATTACATGTAAAACATAAAAATTAAAAACCTTTTAGGCGTGACACCGGCAGAAAAAAGTCGAACTTAAAGGAATATTTAATAAAAATGACGGGCAGAAACTAAAAGTAAGAGTCGAACTTAAAAGGAATATTTAATAAAAAACGTCATGCCTCAGGCAACTCAAACATGCGCAAATAATTACGGAACACACATTTTAACAGAAAAAAAACTTATTCATGAAATCAAGTTGGAAGGGTTCATGTTTTATTTTAAAACTATCAGTATTTTCTATAATAAAAGACTCAGCGAGCTTACGTTTCTCATTATTACTAATGTTTAAAAGTAAGTTAGTGTTATCAATATCACTATTATGATCCCTGTATAATCGATGTCTATGTAAGGCTGAATTTTCACCGGCAGTATTCAAACTATATATATAATATATTATATATAATATATATAAACTAAAGCGCGTTGTCATCGACCTCGGCCTGCGATTGACCTCTGGGTTTTTGAATAGAACGGTAAGTTGTGCGCATGCGTCAACCACTGGAAACGAAGCGCGAGGTTGAAATATCCCAGTGCGCGTCCAACCTTTCTCAGTGCGGTATGTGTATTGTTTACCAGGTGAGTTTTTAAATTTTTTAATTTCCAGTATAACATCTGCTCTGTATTTGGATGCAAATAGGTAAGAAATGGACAGCAGAAAGTGCTGAGTAATATGTGCATACGTTTTAGTTGGTATTTGAGTAAAAAAACCTATAATCTAAAATGTAAAATCCTATCCAATTCTAATTCCTCTCGCTCTTTCTGGCATCTAGCTAAGAACCAATTCAACAACTTTACTTCCTCTTCTTTCCCTTCTTTTTTCCATTGCGACGGCACAGTTGCCGTCTCTTGTCCTGACAAAGCTGAACTCTTCGCTAAAACTTTCGCTTCCAACTGAACCATGGACGATTCCGGTGATGTTCCTCCATCTCCTCCTCCTTTTCACTTTATTATGTCTGAAATTAGAATCTCTTCAAACGATGTTCCTTTCTGCCCTATCTGGGTTCAACTCTAGGAAGACGTACGATTCTGATGATGTTCTTCCCGTTGTTCTCAATAACTGTGGTTCTGTGCTGACAACTTGTCGTTTTTATGCAGGAAGGAAGGGCCAAGGGCAAATACCCGCAAAAGCCCCCCCCCCCCCCCCGCGACCATAGAAGAAGAGAGCCCAAATCAAGGTCCAAGGTTTTCGAGATGCCTAGACACTCAGCGTTTGAAAGAATGAAGGTCATAGAAACGGGGAAAGATGGATTGAGGAAGATTGTTCCAGAGTTCATCGGTTTAGTAGATGAAAGATTGAAAATACCGATTAATCCTTGCGTTAGAGAGTTGGACAGAAAAGGAATGAGAAAATATCGACAGTTTGGTGCTGCCTGCTCTCCTTAAAGGAGGAGGCATGAAGTTAGAGTTCAGAAGAGCGGACAAAATCCCTGTACAGAGAGACCAACTGAGCGGGGGTGAAGAAACTGCGTAGCCGTTACAGCACACCTAACCTCTTGGAAGCTGTTTTGGAAAGAGAATATATTTGATCTTCCCAGGAAAGATTACGAGAAAAGGAAACGCCAAGAATGTTAGGAGAAGAGGAAGGATTGAGTTGTGTGGTGTTGAAGGTAAGGGGATAGACGTGTGTAAGATTGTGACGAGTAGACAGATGGAGGAAGTGAGATTTGAGGCATTAAAAGCTACAAGGTTTTTTCTGCCCGAATTAGAGATAGCAGAAAGGTCATAGGTCAAGTGTTCCATAGCTGTTTCACGTGAATCATGTAGTGACTGGAGAGGGACGTTTTGTGAAGCGACCGGAGAAGTGAAGAGTGAAATCATAGGGATAGGGTTGAGTAGGACAGGAAGTGCGAATTAAAAGATCATTAATAAATAAAAGTAAAAGAGTGAGTGATAGGACGAAACAATGAAGAACACCACTGTTGATAACTTTAGGAGGAGAACAGTGGCCATCTCCAACTGCAGATATAGATCGGCCAGAAAGGAAATTAGAGATAAAGGCGCAGATAGAAGGATATCATAGAAACCGAAGGAGGGAAGTTTGGAAATGAAAGATGTGTGCCAGACTCTATCAAATGCTTTGATATATCTAGCGCAATAGCAAAAGTTTCACCGAAATCCCAGAAGGAAGATGACCAAGAGTCAGAGAGATATGCAAGAAGATCGCCAGTAGAGCGTCCCTTGCGGAATCCATATTGACGACCTGAAAGAAGATTGCGAGAAGAGAGATGTTTAAGAAGCTTCCTATTAAGGATAGATTCGAAAAGTTTAGAAAGGCAAGAAATAAAAGCAATTAAACGATAGTTGGAGGGTTGAGAGCGGTCACCCTTCTTTGGGACAGGCTGAATGAAAGCGAACTTCCAGGAGGAAGGAAAAGTACTAGATGAGAGACAAAGACGAAGGAGTTTGCATTGGCAGGGTGTCAGCACTGAAGCACAGCTCTTAAGAACAACAGGAGGAGCACCATCAGGACCGTACACCTTCCTGGAGTTCTGCCTAGAAAGGGCAGAAAGAACATCTTTGCAAGATATTCTAATTTCAGACATAATAAATTCAGAGAGAGGAGCAGGAGGAAGAACAGCACAGGAATCGTCCAAAGTTGAGTTGGAAGGGAAAATTTGAGCGAAAAGTTCAGCGTTGTTAGGAGAAGAGACGGCAACTGTGCCATCAGAATGGAAAAGAGGAGGGAAAGAAGAGGAAGTAAAGTTGTTGAAGAGGTTCTCAGGTAGATGCCAGAAAGAATGAGAAGAATTAGAATTGGATAGGCTTTCACATTTTTGTGTGATAAAGGAATTTTTGGCGAGTCGAAGAATAGATTTTGTAGTATTCCGTCAGAAATATAATCTGAGTAAGAGTCAGAAGTTGAATTGCGACGGTACCTTCTGAAAGACTCCTCTCTGTTGCGGATAGGATTAGAACAAGTAAAGTTGAAGCAAGGTTGTTTTTGCATTAGTAGCAGGAGTAGAATATGGAATGTATTCCTCCATTCCCGAGAAAATCACTTCCGTAATCACTCCATGGGAAATTACAGAAGTACTGCCCAAGGGCCTCCCAATTTGCCTAGGCAAACTGTTTCGTCTTCGTCTTTCATCTGGTACTTAACTTCCTGCTGAAAGATCGCTTTCATTCAACCTGTCCGAAAGAAGGATGATTGCTCTGAACCGTCCAACTATCGTCCAATTCCTTTGATTTCTTGACTTTTTAACGTTTTTGAATCTACTCTTAATAGGAAGATTCTTAAACTCCTTTTTCCTTACAATCTTCTTTTTGATCGTCAGTATAAATTCAACAAGGATCGCTCTACTGGCAATCTTCCTGCATATCTCTGACTCTTGGTCATTCTCCTTTCGGGATTTCGGCATAACCTTTGCTATTGCGCTTGACATATCACTAGCTTTTGGAAGAGTCTGGTACAAATCCTTAATTTCTGAACTGCCCTCCTTCGGTTTCTATCCTTCTACCTGTGCCTTCATCTCTAATTCCCTTTCTGGCTTATCTATAGCTGAGGTTGTAGATGGCCACTGTTCTTTTCATAAAGCTGTCAACAGTGGTGTTCCTCAGGGTTTTTTTCTTTCACCCACTTTTCCTTTTATTTATCAATGATCCATTAAATCGCACTTCCTGTCCTATCCACTCCTCTGCCGACGATTCCACTCTTCACTTCTCCGCCCGTTTTGCAAAGCATCCCTCTCAACATTCACTCCATGATTCGCTGCCTTGAAAACTCACTTCCTCCATCTATCTACTCGTCACAATCTTACACACGACTATCCCCTTAGCTTCAACAATACACAACTCAATCCTTCCTCTTCTCTTAACATTCTTGGCGTTTCTTTTTCTCGTGATCTTTCCTGGAAAGATCACATATATTCTCTATCCAAAACAGCTTCTAAGAGTTAAAGTGTGCTGTACCGGCTCCGCAGTTTCTTCACTCCCACTCAGTTGCTGTCCCTGTACAGGGGTCTTCTCCGCATGTGGATGGAGTACGTTTCTCTGGTGTGGGATGGATGAACCCACACAGTGGTACTTGATCGTGTGGAATCAAAGGCTTTTCGTCCCATCAGTTCCCCGTCTCTTACTGATTGTTTTCTCTCTCTCTCTCTCTTCGGCGCAATGATGCCTCACTCTCTCTTTACTGTGGCTATTATAACAGACACTTCTTTTCTGAACTCTCTAACTACATGCCTCCTCCTTTAAGAAGAGTACGCAGTTCAAACTTTCGACACATTCTCATTCCTTTTCTGTCCAACTGTCCAAAGCAAGGGTTAATCGGTATTTTCAATATTTCATCTATTCAACCGGCGAACTCTGGAACATCTTCCTCGATCCATCTTTCCCCGTTTCTATGACCTCCAATCTTTCAAACGCAGTGTCCAGTCATCTTGCAAACCCTGGACCTTGATTTTGTCTCTCTTCTTGTTGTCTGGGGAGAGCGCGCTTTAGCGGGCATTCGGCCTTGGCCTTTCCTTCCTGCATAAAAAAAATGTTGCTCCACGTGGTACCGGATGCAGTAGTGAAATTTTGAAAATGGCTATTCGGCCCACGCTCGACCTATGAGGTCGATGCCAGGCCTAAGAGCTCGATAGCGAACCCATCTAAATATTCTGTATGATTAAAAAGAAAATAGGGATTGATGGTAGGCCCGGTTGTTTAAAATAAAATAAAATAAGATTTTCTTTCCCGCAGGGGTACATGATTTCCCTCCATCGACTTTTATCCGTTTTTTGATTGAATACAAGACTGACACCAAGAAATAATTAAGCCACAGCTTTCTACTACGTTTGAGGATAAACTAATTTAGAAAATCTTTCTGTTTTAGGAAATTACACAGCCGACAACCTTAGAGAGTCAATGGCTAGGGACATTACCTTATATATACCGGGTTGCCCAGAAAAAGTAAGCTATTGCTTTTAAGATTTTATTTCAGTTTTATAGAAAGAAATAGAAAATAAATAATACATGTAATAAATACTCCTGTTCATTGTCTATATTATGACATCAAATACTCAAAATATCCACTACCTTGTTGGAAACAAAGCGCTAAACGATGGCGCCATTTATCAGTTGTCCTGTTTATGAAATTTTGTGGTACCGAATTCCATTCTTCCACAATCTTTTCTTTTAATTGATGAATGTTAGCGAAATTAGTATTTCTATACACTCTTTTCTTCAGTTCATCCCATATTGCATAATGAAGAGGAGACAAATCTAGGCTGTTGCCAGGCCAATCGCTTGTTGCACCATCTTACTGAAATGTATATCGATTTGCCGAAATTTCGCGCGAATTTTTGGTGGATATTTCTCTAATTTGCTGTTGCAATAATAAACAGTATTCATTTTAACACCGCTTTCAACAAAAACAACAACACTTTTACCCAGTTTTGAGACACAGCAGGAGATCATTATTTTTTAGAAAAGTTAAACCATTGAGTTAAAAGTCTTTCCGGTGTTACTTCTCCCTTGGTTCTTGCTGTAGAATACACTCGATTGTTTTGAGTGGTGATAGGTGATCGAATTGAAAATGATTTTTCATCACTAAACATTCTATTGACATTGGGAAATCTTTCAAGAAAAGCTTGACATGCTTCCATTCTGTTCATCTTATTGACTTCACTCAAGATCTGCACTGGATAGCGTTTATAAACTGTCAATTGCAAATCTTCTTTGACAATTCGTTGTATAGAACTTCTTGAAATTCCGGTTTCTGCTGCAATTTCATTTGGTGTCATATGTGTTCCACGCTTTTTTTCCTGACTTAGAACATTTTCTCAACCATTGCAATATTTTCATCAGTGCGAACTTCTCTCTTTCTTCCACTACCTTTGGTTCTAGCAACACATCCAGTTCTATCAATTTTACGAATATTTTTTTCTACACCAGAATGAGTCCATGGTTTATTTGGAAACATTGATATAATTTTTCTGGCACCAAGTATTTCTCAATACGTAATTGTTTTATCAATATGAGATCTTTATGACTATATGAAGGCATTTTTAGTGGGTGATTAAATATTTTTGAAAAATCTGCAATAAAGATAAATAGAGTATATTAAAAACAAATATTATAAAGACATATAGAAGTGCTACATATAGAAGCAAATTATTTATTTAAATCGTTATAAAAGCAAACAAATCTTGACAGTAGTAAATATAATAGTTCATAAAAGCAATAGCTTACTTTTTTCTGGGCAACCCGATATATATATAGATACACGCAAATATTCGTTGTTTTCTTTCCTTTATTTTTAGTAAATAAATCTTCGAAAGAATCTCCAGATTTTTAAATAAGGGAAAGTCGGTAAAACTAGCGAACCGAGAGAAGGTCAAATTTATGGGTCTCAATCTCATATACCTTCTAAAGAAATTCAGAGAGTGTTATATTGATTTATTAATGAAGGAGCATTAAAACTAGGAAATTAAAACACTGTGAGATGGAAAAACACATTAATAAACAAATTGAGTAATAACAACTTTTATAATTATGTGCGATAAATATTAGTGATATACCGATTCCAAAATTTAGCCGATGCCGATTCCATGAGAAACTGCCGATACCGATGCCGATATTGCCAATTTTTAAAAAATTAATTCCCTTCATAAATTTCACTAATCTAATGTGAAAACTTTCAATTTTATATTTTTACATTTCAAATTTGTTTAAGTGTTTTTCCTGTGCTCACTTCACAACATCCAGCGCCAGAATTTGTTACTCATCTACCATAGCTAAAATGATTTTAAAAAGTTTTATTACTAAGTAAAATGAAGAAATAATTTTATTTTAGTTTCATAAATTGAATAATGAATATCATAAATTGAATAATGAACATCGCTATTTAAAGTGTATAATTGGTTTTCCTTATGTTGAAGTTATTTTCTTTCTTCAACAATGTCAACAACAACAAAAATTTTAATTAAAATTTGAAGGCACTCGTGGCCAATTTGAATAAAAAAAATGGATATATAATTGGGTTAAAAGGAGATTGTTTAATATATAAATCATAAAGTACAACTTAATATAGAATTATTATTAATATAGACTAGGAGATTACAATAAATTACAATATTTAAAGATTAGCTATTTAGAGAAAATGTAAATTTATGTGCAAATTAACTTATTAAGCTTTGCCTTTTTCAAGAATGTAAAACATTTTTATATAATTACACTTTGAAATGAGTATAAATTATCATAAATATTTTTTTGTCTGTTCAATTTTCTATAAATATAGACTTTATTTTGTAATGAAAATTTTAAACTTTCAAAGAATCGGTGAGAGAATCGGCTAAATTTGGCCGATGGCGATGTTGATGGCGATGCACCAAAAGTAGCCGATTCTGCGGTGCCGATGCCGATTAATCGGTGCACCGCTAATAAATATAGTATAAATGATGCATCTTAAAATTAATGAATAAAGGGGCTCCGAAAAGAGATTATGCATGGGAAAACATAAGAGAGGCCTTTTTGGGGACCGTTTTGTTTACAG
The DNA here is from genome assembly GCA_023014485.1 of Bathynomus jamesi. Lineage (NCBI taxonomy): Eukaryota > Metazoa > Arthropoda > Malacostraca > Isopoda > Cirolanidae > Bathynomus > Bathynomus jamesi. Next base: position 111,856 of record JAJOZX010000817.1, read on the forward strand.
CATTATTTGAGCAAAAAACATATGATACAAGATACAGCAATGTTCCAGCTGGGTGAAAAAGGACTAGACATAATAGAAATAATGGTTTCATAATGATTTCATTAAAGTTGATTCTCCAAACTGCTACATGATACAAAATGTAAGTTATTGTGTTCTAAAGTATTCACTTCCTCATCGCGTAATTTAAACGCACACGCAGACACACACACACACACCAGAGATTACATAATTATTTTCTAACAGCATCCACACAAAGTCATCTATTCACCATTCTACCTCTCCATTTATCATCTCATACATATCTCATCAATTTGAGCTACTTCATCTTAACTTCATCTCGTGCACTTCTCTCTTAATCTTTCCTAAATTGATTTCTTCCATGCTTCAGGGTCAAGAAACATCTACCCCGTCCAACTCCCCCACCCCCAAAAATCAGCTAGGTTAAAATGCGTTTCCGTTCATCTATCATGCCATCATGCCCCTTTTATTCACTAAAGCTTTCTTCCCACTTATTTCTCTTGCACGAACACAGCAATTTCAACTTCCTCCTTTCTACTACCAATCATTCCACTAGATTGACCTCAACGCTTTGTTTTCTCTTTTTCACAGGTCTTTCGAGTTTTTACATACTTGCAGTTCATCATCTTCAGTTCCTAAATCTTTATTTAACTTTTATTTTGTTTTTCCTTTATTTTTAATTTAATTTAAAACATCAAAACCATATTTCTTGAGAGGCCATCATGAATTTTACTTACAGTACATGTTTTTCTGAAGTCAGAAGGATCATTTAACTTTTTAACAGAATTAATCCAGGAACGGCGTTAATTAATCTCCATTCATTCATCTGAATAACAGACCTCTGAAAGTGTGACATGATTTATATTTACCGTTTTCACGAGCAAGGTCTTCCTTTCCGTATGTGTGTGTGTGTGGGTGAGGTCGGGGTGGGGGAGTGAGAAAGCAAATATGAAAATCCATGAGTTTTTTCTTTTAATGATAGTAGGAATAAATAGGAATTGGAAATAATTTTTAGATAATATGAATTTAAGGGTTAATTTGCATGTAATCCATAAATTAAAAAATCTCTGAGGTCAAACACGATTGCTGTCTTAGAAACATTATAATCCTTTCTTATTTATCATTTTGTGTTACTTCAGGAATATTAAATAATATTAAAAATTAGTTTTTGTCTCCATTTCATACGTAGCTATTCTAATACATATATGCTGAAAGATTTCCATTCTGAAGGAATACGAAATATAATTAGTGCAGTCTTTATAACCTCATATATCGACTTATGTATATATATATATATTTACTTACTTTTTACTTTGTAGCCCCCTGGCTGGTCCATTATGGCCAGCCCGCGTCTCGTAGCCTGGCCGCTTGTGTGTTTGTCTAAGGAGTTGGAAATGGGGGCATGTAAGAATTAGGTGTTCGGTGTTTTCGTTGGTGAGGTCACATCGTGGACAGTTTGCATTGTTCATTTGGTGTATGAGGTGTCTGTAATAATGTAGGGAGGGATGGTGGCCGGATCTGAGTCTAGAGAGGGTAACTCGTGTGTGTCTCGGTAATGCTTCTTCTTCTTTGGGAGGTCGTGCTTGTAGAATTCGGTTATTTGGTAGTGTGTCAATATGTTGGTTTACGAATTGTGTGTTTATGTTTTGTTTGGTTTTATTGTGGAGGGCATGGGGATAGTGTGGTGTAGAGTGATGAGTAGTGTGAAGTTGGGGTTTCCTTTTTGTTTCGTGGTGGTTGGGGGGGGGGTATGGCAAGGCGATGGCATGGGTGGGTTGGCGCGAGGGTTTTGGCAAAGAACTGTGTACCTATCATGTTAAGGTGTGTTTGTATTGGAAGGATGTTAGTTTCTGAGTGTAGATGTGGGATGGGAGTGGTTTGTGTGCAGCCTGTGATGATTCTGAGGGCTTTGTTTTGAATGATTTGCAGTCAGTTTTTGTTGGTGCTGGATATTGTGGGGTGCCAGGCTGGTGAAGCATAATTTAATGTTGTACGGATGAATTGTTTGCGTAGGGCGGTGAGGGTTTCTTTGTGTTGGCCAAATGTAGTACTAGTTAGGGTGCGTAGGGCATTAAGTTTCTTTGTAGCTTTGCTGCAGATATTCGTTGCGTGTGTAGTGAATGTCATGTGCGTGTCATATGTGAGGCAAAGTATTGTGGGTGTCTTATTTAGTGGGAGGCGGTGGTTTAGGAGGGTGATTTATGGGTGTTTGTTTGTTTCTTTTTTGTGTGAGGAGAATAGTGTCACTGAGGACTTTTGTGGTGAAACTATCATTCGGTTGGTATGTAGCCAGTTCTCAAAATCTATCATGCATTGTTGTATGTCTCTAGTGGCTGTGTTTATGTTATTGTGTTGTGAGGTTATGGTGAGGTCATCTGCATATGATTGGATGTTAACATTTGGTGTAGGTGGATTTGGAATGTTATGCATAAATAAATTAAAAAGGATTGGGGACAGGATTGTACCCTGTGGGACTCCGTTGTATATTGACATGAATTTTGATGTTGCCTGTTTGTGTATGACTCGTGCTTGTGTCTGCGGTGAAGTTTCTCAGCCATTTTTTGTCGTTGGGGTGAAGGTTGGTGTCAAGTATTTTCTGTATGAGGTTATGTCGTGGTACTGTGTCAAAGGCTTTATTTATGTCTAATGCTACTAGGATGATTCTCTTGGGGGGTGGGGTTTCTGGTTGAAACCATTCAGGATGTGTTGTGTGAGGTTGGTGAGTAGTGTAGTTGTTGAGTGGTTCTGACGAAAGCCGTGTTGTGAGGGTGCGCATGGAGTCAATGCCGTGATTCGTCTTTGTATCAGTTTTTCAAGTGTTTTTAAGATGGTGGAAAGTAGTGATATGGGTTGGTATGATGATGGTTGATTTGGTGGTTTGTTTGGTTTGAGTATTGCGGTGATGTTTGCTTGTTTCCATTTATTGGGGATTTTGTTGTGTTGCCAGGAGTGGTTGAAAATGCTTGTCAGTGATTGGTTTGCTATGGGGCCTACGTGTTTTAGATGTTTGTTTGAAATGTGGTCTGGGCCTGTAGCTGCTGAGTTTTTCAGTGTTTCGATCACAGAGAGTGTGTCTACAGAGTGAAATGGTGGGTCAACTGTTTAGTCAATGTAGATTTTACGAGTGTTCTTTATTGTTATCCTATTGGTAGGGGTGGTTGCTTTGCGACTGGTTTTGGAATAGTGTTTTATTAGGAGGTTACAGTGTTGTTTTGGTGTTGGGATTTTGTTTTGTTGTGTGAGTAGGGCTTCGTGTGTGGGGGAGGGTTTTTGTGGGAGTTGTGTATTTTTTTGAGTGTTCTCCAGAGTTGAGAGGTGTTGTTTTGTTGGTTCATTGTTTCTAGGTATGCTTTCCAGTTGTTTGTTTTCTGTGTATTTATGAGGTTTGTTATTTGTGTATTAAGGTTTTGTATTTCCTGTATATTTTCTTGGGTCGGTGATCTGATTTGTTTTAGTGAGTTTCTTAGCCTTATTAGTTCTGTTATTTCTGGGGTGATGTTTGGGTTATCGTGTTTCCTTCTTCCCTGTGGGATATGTTTTCTACTTGCTGTGAGTATTGTGTTTGTGTATATATATATATATACGCACTATATATATATATATGTGTGTGTGTGTAAAAATGAACAATGAATAATCCCCTCATTCATATAATTCTGATGATACTTCGTAATATTTATATAAGCCTTATATTCTTATTCATATATTCGTTTTTACATATCAGGTCCAAAATCGTATGACACGAGTTTGGATAAAATTTTGATTTGCTTTCTATTTTATAACTGGTGAATTATTGCCTTGTAAACTACTTAATAATTTTGTATAAAACCCCAAATCGTACAACGCTGACACAAGTTTGGACACATTTTTGATTTGCTTTCTATTTTATAATTAGTTAACTATTTCTGTTTAAACAACTTAATCATTTTCGTAGATTTAGCTTAATAATGTAATCTTGCTCATTTTTTTGTATACATCCTCTCTTCGTTATAAAAGATGAAGTCATGTATTGCTTAACGTTTAATTTTTAATCTTAAGCCTTTAATTTTCGCCATGTGACTGTTTGGCAGATCATGATAACATCAGAGCTGTCAAAATACGGTTTAAATAAAATATGGATTCCTCTTGCTTAGCAGTTTACACATTGCTTCAGCAAAATTATTTGTTTTGTCTTTAAGTATTTTGTGAAGTAAATCAGCCTATTGAGAATAATAATAAAAAAAACAAAAAAAACCAGCATTAAATAATAATGACGTCAGTAGGAAGTTTAGTATAAAAGCCCATAAAATTTCTCCAATGTTCATTCTGACTAGACTTAGAGGCTGAGCGTTACCTGTAACATTTTAGTAGTAAAATATAGTAAGAAATGTCTTTGTCTTCTCCTTCGAGCCTTGCTCTCTTCAAAGAAGTTAGTCTTAAATAGAGAGAAGTAATTTCCCGATACGTTATAAGAAGAATCGAGGAACTTAGAGAGAACTTAGTCGTAAACAGAAAATAAGTTCCCGATACGTTATAAAAAGAAATCGGAGAGTATTATCGAAGAAAACTACTGCGATTCCCTATACGGTATCAGCTACTCCAGAGTAACAAATCTGTTGCTGCCACCTAACCAGAACCCCCGTCAACTTCGAACCGACCAAGGGCATAGACAGAGGGGTTAACATATTAACACAGTGTATATATATATATATATATATATATATATATATATATATATATATATATATACTGTATATATATATATATATATATATATATATACACATTCAACTGCAAAGAACACGCAGTATAAATAACGCAAAGAACGACGCTTGTATAGGAGATATTCCGCGCAAGACGAGAGAGAGAGAACGAAACAAATGAAAAAATGAGGTAACCACCCGGGAATCGAACCCGGGATCTTCCGATTGCCGGTCAGATGCGATACCATTACACCATGGGCCTCACCCTTCCAAATGCCGTAATTCTTCTACATACTCGCAGAAACCAATGCCCCAAGGGGGCACCTCCCGCATGCCGTAACATTATATACATTCAACTGCAAAGAACACGCAGTATAAATAACGTAAAGAACGACGCTTGTATAGGAGATATTCCGCGCAAGACGAGAGAGAGAGAACGAAACAAATGAAAAAATGAGGTAACCACCCTGGAATCGAACCCGGGATCTTCCGATTGCCGGTCAGATGCGATACCATTACACCATGGGCCTCACTCTTCCAAATGCCGTAATTCTTCTACATACTCGCAGAAACTAATGCCCCAAGGGGGCACCTCCCGCATGCCGTAACATTATATACATTCAACTGCAAAGAACACGCAGTGTAAATAACGTAAAGAACGACGCATGTAGCTGCTACATGCCGATGAGCAACACATAAGAGAATTGGGATGGAGAAGAATATTAAAAGCACGATCAAAACAATCACTAGCGGGGGAAATTCGAGCCTTCGCCATGCCTGAGCTGCTCTACGATAGTCAAAACTATTACGAAATGATCAACTGGCAAACGGCTGAGGTGACCGAACCCCCCGTTACAAAAACAATACCTGATACCCGAATAAAAGAGTTTGTTGAGACGGGAGACCAGCCTCATGGACTGATCCCACTATTCCCTTGTCATACTCAAGCGGTCGAGAGACTCATCAAATTAGTAACCGAAGCCTCTGCCAGTGTAAGTGGAATAGAAGAGAGGGACGGATTCATCCGCTCCCGTCTTCACTCCCGAACAAAAATTCCACGATTTGATTCTAAGAAAGATTACCGTTTGTAAATCGACATGCAGCCAAAGGAAGGGTGGTTGGGGCTGGATAGGGTGGAACTCGACGTACAGCCACCTCCTCGTGGTGAGTTCTGTGTTGCTAATTTTATAAAATTAGCAAGCGAGGAGCTCTACTTAGTACTTATCGTACTTATAACATCGCATTAACGTAATTATAATCCACGTTTAGACTTTTCTCGGGGACAGAAGATATTACTCTAGAGTCATAAAATTTTGCGTGTGTGTTACTTCATGCCTAAGCAACGATATAAATGCTATGGGAAATATATAAATGCATTATTTAAGACAAAGAGCCGATCTGAAAATATGTATATAAATTACCTATTTTTTCAACATTTGACGTTGTTGCCGGGGGCAAAAGATATTAACGTAGGACAACGCGCTTGGAAAAACGATCATATGAGGTCTTTTTCATCGACTTTATAGTTATTAGGAATAATTTTGATGCATATTGAAATATTTTAAAAATTATAAGAAAAATACGTTTTTGACTACTAAAATATGATTTTCATCGCTCTGCCGGGGGCAGAAGATGATTACCTATTAAGCTAAGATTTTGCAGAGGCTATTTTCTCATGCATGCGCAAGTTTTTGTCTCTATTAGAATATGGAAATCGAAAAAAATGTAAAATCGATCCACCCTAAATTTATCTACATGACACGCATAACAATATATAACATAATCATGCTTTTTAATTAGAATTAAACACGAGAGGAGATTTCGTAATTAGATGCCCGCCTTCCGTGTTGGTCAGCAGAATTCGAACACGGATGTCAGCATGACGAGTATCTTGCGAGGGAACAATTAAAAAAAAATATAACACAAGATAAAGGTCAAGAAAGGACATGGACGTATGAATTGAATAACAGATAACTTGCGTTATGCGAGTTTGGTCCTTATGTAAAAATTAATAATTCGATATAAAGATTATATAAGAATTATTCATTGTTCATTTTTACAGGGCTCTTCTCTCTAGAATGATATTACTACGATAATATAACATCCTAACTAATGCTAACTAGGTGATAACCATTTGTTTTATAATATAGATTTATATACACAACATAAGTCGGGGTGGCTAAGTCTAGATCACGTGGTCTGGGTACGCACTCTTGGTCGTGCGTAAATAGTTTCACGTGGTTCAGTGTCTCTTGTTTTCCTTTGTTCCAAGAACGATCTTTTTATCACAAATATACCGAGGATAATAGCACATACAATAATGATAGTAACGGCAGATGTTGAAAAAATTGTTACAGGTTGTAGTATTTGTAAGAGGTTACTTTGGTTATCATCCGAAATTTTAAACCGATTTAAATGATCATTCCATTCCGGGGCATGTAGCTCGGGTAGGATGGTTACAGGTTTCATGGAGAGATTTAAGATCTCTATGACGGGTTTAAATTTAATTTGCGAAGGGAAGGAGTATGAGTCATTAATGGTAACCTTGTAAGGATTGTATATTTGGAAGGTTTCTGAACGTAAGGAGCAACTAATTGGTAGCCGAATAACCATAGGGACTGTGGTGAGGGAATAATTTGAAGGACACTCGAGAGTAGCGGCAGTCCTGTTCGCGAAAGAAACCCAGATGTCCGGTCCAATTCGAAGTTGGAAGGTTTTAGAGGAATGAAATTTTGTAAATGAACATACCGGGGCATGACGGTCACGAATTAAGTCGATAAAGCAGGACCTAGTAGCTGGAAGAATGACTGGTTTGAGTGGAGGGCAAACGAGTTGTTTATTTGTTTGCGGGAATCGGCAATGCCGGACGTCACTATCTGACATCATAGAATAGGTTGACAGATCTTTGGTGAGGAAAAGGTAAGGTGGTACGGTGGGTAAATACAATCGATAGACATTAGAGTTGTTTTGGTAGTGTGTTGGGAAAGGGTGAAATTTATATACGTCATAAGTGAGTACTTCGAAAAATGGTACAATTATGACGTATGTGTAGGGGCGTGGTCCCTGTACAGTCCAGGTGTATTCTAGAAATTGGGGTAATTAGCATGGTTGAGTGGGAATATGGGTGATAATTTTAATTGTGTCTGGGCGGTGTGAATGAAGGACTGAAGTGTTTCCCATGGTATTAGTGTGGAAAGAGTGATTTTTCCATGGGCTAACTGGGTTGCACGCAAAACCTTGGAATGAATCTTAATTATTTGTTGTAAATACTTATCGATTAGGGTTGCTGGTAGGTTAATTATTTCTATTAATTCTAGATATTTTTTGTGTTCTTTGTATTGAGCTAACAGGGATTCAAGGTATGTGAATCTGTCCGAAAGGGCGTGGAGGAAGCGATTGTTTTCGTGTAGTGACCTAATAGTTTGTTCTAACATGTGTCCATCATATTGTTGATTCCGCTCGAAGAGATTCAATTTGAGTTCAATTCTTCTATCTTCTTCGGTTGCTAATCCGAATAAACCCTTGAATATTTTTCCTTCTATATCTATCAGTCCCCTTTTACTTCTTTGATTAAATTTTTCCGAGTTTTGAGTTCCAGTTTGTATCCGTGGTAATGCTAATATTTCTGATAGGGTGCGTGCTGTAGTTTGAATATTTTCGAATGTATTTTCTAATAGAACGCGACTAATCTGGTTGGTTCCCGGGACATTTTTAACAGAACCCTGAACTTTACTTTCAAACGTTTTTAACTGGGTTTTTATCTGAAGGAGATTGATTTTAATTCTAGCAGGGGGTTGCAAATTGATAAAAAGGTCCGCGTGTCCTTTCAAAAATTTACCTTCTGCAAGTTTTTCTATAACAACTCCGGTAGAAATTTTAATGCTAGGCTACAAGAGTAAATAATTTGGAAAATGATAAGGGGGACAATTTTATTCATTTCTACGCCTTAGATTATACGGAGTTGCGGGTGGCCGTGTGGATACTTGTGTTTGTGGACGAAGGGGTCGGCCTCGTTTTGGTGGCAATGGGGGTCGACCGTTAAGCTCGGATTCTGAGCAGGTTCGTTTCTTATGTGTAGGTTTTAGTTCACGTGGTTGATGCATTTGCGGCCGGTATGTAGGGTCCGTGCGTCGATCATCAATCGATGAGGGTGGTGACAGAGGAGATGGTGGAGTTGGAGGAGATGGTGGAGTTCCACTGAGTGATCCTCTCGAAGGGGTTTCTCCAGGGTCTGGGTCTGATGGGACCCTTGGTTCTGGGGCCTCCTCTTGTTCAGAGATTGGCTCGAGTACTGGTGGTATTACGAGGTACCAATCTTCGTCATGGGTAGTGGTTCCCGCGGTGACCACTTCAGTTTTTCGATCCCTGCTCGATTTGTTAATACCTTGACCTTTCGAAGGATAGGCGGCTCGAACGCCTGGCAGCTGTTTTTTGGGAAGGTGTTGTTCGGCAGCTATCTTCAAATTATCAGCGTGAATGATCTTTAGTTTGGAATGATCCCGGAGGTCGAGGATTTCATAACGATTTTTTCCGAGGTTTTTCATAATCCTATATGGGCCATCCCATTTTGGGTATAATTTGCGATGAGCACTTGGCGGCTTCACGCTCTTCAGATAACATCGCATACCGACGATTATAGTCCGTTGACGGGGATGATGCCTGTGTTGCTCTTGCTCCATCTGTTGGTTTCGTTGGTCTAAGCCCTAGGGCATAGGGATTATGTAAAAAAATTTGAAAGATCGTTCAGCTAGTTGCTGATTTGCTTCTGCCATCTCGGAAGATGTTAGAACTGCTTGTCGTAGTGATATAGGACGAAATGAGGGGTGTCCCCGATAGACACGTTGTAGCCATTGTTGACGGCTGTTTGTACCATGGGAAGGGAATCATCCCATGTACGGGAGGATGCATCGACAACGTGGCGAAGGGCTTCTAAGATCTTTCGATTGTGTCTTTCCACTAAGCCGTTTGCCTGTGGATGGTATGCCACAATGTGTGTTTTTAATTTTACACATGTTACAGAGTGACTCGAACAGTTTGGACGTGAAACTAAGTGCGTTATCCGAAATTAGGATGGAAGGAGTAGTATGATTCTCGATGACGCGTTCCAGTAGGGCTCTTGCCACAGTTTCCGAGGTCTGGTCTGGAATGGCAGCTACTTCGCTGTAACGCGAGAAGTGGTCCGTAAACACAATGATGTACTGGTTTCCCTTTGATGTTTTGGGGAATGGTCCCAGTATGTCCATTGCAGTTCTTTGCCAGGGCCTTTGGCATAGTGGATATTTATGCATGGGAGCTGTGGACAGTACGTTGCCTTTGTGTTTTAAACAAGACTGACATTCAGCGATGTATTCATGTACCCTTCTGTTCATTTCGGGAAAATAGTATCGCTCGAAAACACTCTTGATGGTGCGATCCGGCCCCATGTGGCCATACAAAGGTGAGTCGTGACAAAATCCAGTGGCTATATCGACGAGATCCTTTGGTATTTCCACGAGGTCGTTTCCATCTTCGTTCCTGAAATGTACGAGCCCATCTTTGAGGTTTTACTGTTCTTTTACCTTCGATGGTTCCTTTTGTTCCAGGCGCGCCCCAAGGTTTTGGGTGTGTTGGTCCTGTTGTTGGGAACACTTCAGACACTCGTAGTCGAACACAGGAAGAATTCCTATTCTATTCACTTGGGCTTCGGGCTTGAGTCTCGACAATCCGTCTGGAATAACTTGAAGTTTTCCCGGTTTGTATACGATTTTTTCCGCAAAGTCCTAAAGTCCTGAATCAACAAAGCCCAACTACTCAACCGTCCTTCAAGTAGCTTGTCCTTGAAGAGATACGTGAGTGGCTTATGGTCAATTTTGCTGGTTACATCGTAGCCATAGACGATATTTCGGAATTTTTTCAAAGCCCAATATACCGCTAGGGCCTCTCGGTCCGTAGTGGAATAATTCCGTTGAGGTGCAGAGAGAAGTTGACTGGCATAAGCAATGGGTAATTCCACACTATCTACGTCCTGTAATAGGACGGCTCCTAGTCCATAGGAGGAAGCATCTGTGGCTATGACAAAGGGTTTTGTGTAATCAGGATATTGGAGGATGGGATGACAGGTTAGTTTATCAATTAAAGCTTCAAAAGCATGTTGGTGATCAGATTCCCAGTTAAATTTAGCATTTTTCTGGAACAAATTAGTAATGGGTTTAGCAATATTTGAAAATTGGGGGATAAACTTCCGACAGAATCCGACAAAACCAATAAATGCACGAGCGTCGTCGATGGTTTTAGGTACAGGGTACCTTACCAGTGCTCCGAGTTTGGCTGGATCAGGTTTAATTCATGTGGATGATAGTAGAAATCCTAGGTATACCAGGGACTCTTGTAAAAAGTTGCACTTTGCAAGTTTCAGTTTAAGGTGTGCTTTTCTCAAGCGTGATAGCACATTCTGAAGACATTGAAAGTGTGTTTTTATGTCCGAACTGTAAACGATAATATCGTCAATATAAATGAGAGCTTCAACACCTAATAGGTCGGAAAGGACTATATTCATCAACCTAGAGAAATTAGCAGGCCCATTTCGGACTCCGAAAGGTAAAACTTGGAATTCGTAATGGCCTCGGTTAGTGGAGAAAGCAGTCAATGCCCGAGATTCGGGACTGACCTCCATTTGCCAATAACCGGATGCTAAATCGAGGGATGAAAAGAAGTTAGCTTTCCCTACGTTCAGAATTGTTTCCTGCATGTTTGGAATAGGGAAACGGTCTGGGATGGTAATGTGGTTCAGGCGTCTAAAATCTATACAAGGGCGAGATGTTCCGTCCTTTTTGGAGAGAAGAATCATAGGAGCGGACCAGGGACTAGCTGAAGGGTGAATGACATCCTGCTCCAACATGTCTGTGATGTGTTCCTCAATAGTGACTAATTGGGAATGTGGAACCCGATAGGGAGGAATGAAAATGGGTTTGGAATTGGGTTCCAGCTGGATTCGTCAGCCAGACTCTGTACTGAACGGACGCATTTCCTGAGCTCTCTGATATTGCATCTACTTTTGCATATTGCTAAGAATTTTTCTTTTTGAAAGTTTTGAATTTTATATACTTGCGTTTATATTCACATTGTTATAGTTAAGTAATTGAATATTAGTGGTTTTTAGCGATTTAGAAGTTTTCATAGCTTGCCGGCTTAATTTAACTTAAACTTGTGACGGTTATAGACTAATTTTTAACTGTGCGATGCCGTCGAAGAAAGCGTCGTGTGTTAGGTGTGGGGTAAACCGGTGGTGTTCGGAATTTAAAGATTATAACGGCGGTCCTATGGCGATTACCGAGAGATCAGTTTGTTTCTTTTGCGAGTTAAGGGAGGAAATAGTTGACATAAAACGCAGTGTACGTGAGGTAACGGAAAGACTTGCAACGCTTGATGAGGGCAGGGTTCGGGCTACGGTTGACTAAAGTCGAACCAATACTAACGTTGAAGACGTTAGTAATTTGAAGGGTGAGGTGCGTAACCTAGTTTCTAGTTTAGGTAGCTTGTCGGGAAGGTTGGATAGAGTTGAGGAAGGGGTTAAGGTTGCTCCGAGATTAGTAGATTGGGAGGGATTTAGAGAAATTAAGGGTGGAGCTAAGCCGCGTACGTTAGGTGATAGGAATCCCCCCCCTATCGAGGTTTCGAACCCTTTCGCCCATTTGGAAAGGGACGTGAATGAGGGGGAAACTATTTTAATTGGGGACACTTTAGTGCGCCATATGTACAAAGAGTTCGTCGAACGGCATCCAACCAAGAGGAGGAGGGTCTGTCTCCCAGGGTCCAGGGTTGACAGAGTTAGAGACGAAGTGGATAGGATTGACGTTGCCTCCCGTCACTCGATGTTGTGACGATGGTAGGAGGCAACGACTCGTATAGGCCCGATACGAGAGTGCCTGACCTTTTGGAGAGATATAGGGGTTAATTAGGTCCCTGAAGGCGAGGTCAGATAGGTCTTTAGTTCTAGGTATTACCCCTAGGCACGGTTTGGGTCTTAGGATTACGTCAAAAACAATATTTTTAATACTAAATTAGAAGAGATTTGGCTGAGGAAAATGTACCCTTCGTAAAGCTGTGGTCCGAATTCAGTGATCCTAGCCTTTTTATAAAAGATGGGGTGCATTTTAATGAAATAGGTAATGCTAGGCTAGGTAGGTTAATTGACGAAAACGTACGAAAGCTGTATAGGTCGAAGCCTTCTTTAAACGTTGTGGGTCCGGGGAACGCGGGACGTGAAAAATAGTTTAAAACGCCGGCCCGTGGTAAAAAATAACTTAAACGTCTTTTATTGTAACGCGCGTAGTATTAGAAATAAATTAAACGAATTTAAGGCGATAATTTATTCCGGCAACTACGATATAGTTGCTATCACTGAAACGTGGTTAAATACCGTGACTCGGGACTTGTTGGGGGAACTTGATATACCGGGTTTTAAACTCTTTACTAATGATAGGTTACATAGGTTTGGTGGCGGCGTTTTGCTGTACATTCGTAATTCCCTTAGGGCTATCGAGGTTAAGATAGATTTTCCGGCAGCAATTAATGCGATATGCGTTGAAGTTAGGGCGCGTAGTATTAGTTTTAATTTTGTTGTTGTTTATAGACCTCCCGTTCAACCCTCGATACCGATACTAGATTTTACTCACTTCTTGGTAACTTTATTGACAATCGGAATAGTATAATTGTCGGAGACTTTAACTGCCCTAATGTTAATTACGAGACTTTTACTGGTAATGAGGAGGGTTTGAGATTGATTGAGTTCATGGAAGATAATTTTTTACGACAGATGGTTACCGAACCAACGCGCGGTGACAATATTTTAGATTTGGTGATGACGAACGGCGAAAATATAGTCGAAGGTTTAGAAGTAGGCGAGAGTTTAGGATGTAGTGATCATCAAATTCTTAGGTTTAAGTTATTGATAGAAAACACTAAGGATAGTAACGTAATAGAAGTCCCTGATTTTCGTAGGGCTAATTTTGATAGTTTTGCGGATAGGATGAGAGTAGTGGACTGGGATAACTTATTTATGGGTAATGACACAAATTTGCATTGGGAGGCTTTTAAAGAAGTTTATGAATATTGAAAGGGAGTTTATTCCTCGTAGGCCCAAGCGCGCTAGAAATCATGGTAGGCCCAAGTGGTGGACTAGGGAAATAGGCGAGTTCATAAACGAGCGTAACAGAGCGTATAGACTTAATAAGCGCAATGGCACGGCAGCTAACTTTAATAGATATATCGAGCTTAGACGTCAGGTTAAAAGATCAGTTAGGAATGCTAAGCGTAATTTAGAGATACTTATAGCTGCGGATAGTAAACATAATCCAAAAAGTTTTTTGAATACGTCAATAATCGTAAGCCGATAAAAGATAACATAGGCCCTCTAGTGGATGTTAACGGCGCTTTGGCTTCTGACGCTCAGGCGATGGCGGGTATTTTCAATAACTTTTTTGCGACAGTTTTTACCGTAGAAGACGTAAATAATGTCCCCGACGTGGACGATATCGTTCCATTTAGTAGCGAGACTATTTTGGATGAAATAACTGTTTACGAGGGTGAGATTGCGCATTATATCGATAGGCTAAAAGTTAGCAAGGCTCCAGGCCCTGACGCTTTTTATCCCAGACATTTGAAAGATTTGAAAGACGTTATGTAGGCCCCTTAACGAAGATTTTTAATCAGTCACTCGAAACGGGGATTATTCCTGAAGACTTCAAATTAGCTAACGTCACGCCTATTTTTAAAAAAGGCGACCGCACAGTAGCTAGCAATTATAGGCCCATTAGCTTAACGTCAATTGTCGGTAAACTTTTGGAATCCGTAGTTAGGGATCGTATCATCGATCACTTAGAAAGTAGAGATTTGATTAATAGTAGTCAGCATGGGTTTCGACGCCATAGATCTTGTTTAACTAATTTGTTAGAATTTTATAACGAAATAGTGCGCGAATACGATAGGCATAGAGCGGCTGACGTTATTTATTTAGATTTTAAAAAGGCGTTCGATACAGTTCCGCATAGAAGATTAATTGCGAAGGTTAAAGCGCACGGTATACGCGGTCAGGTAGCTAACTGGTTAGAGGAATGGCTTCGTGCTAGGAGACAGAGGGTCGTTGTTAATGGTAGTGAATCGGGGTGGTTGGATGTAGGTAGCGGTGTCCCACAGGGTTCAGTGTTAGGCCCATTGCTATTCGTAATTTACATTAACGACATAGATGTAGGATTGACTAGTAACGTGTCAAAATTCGCGGACGATACTAAAATAGGCGGTAAGGTTGTTAACGAGGACGATAGAAATAGGCTCCAAGACGATGTAAATAGGATTATGGAGTGGACGGATAAGTGGCAGATGCAATTTAACGTAGACAAATGTAAAGTTTTGCATATAGGTTCTCGTAACAATAATTACACGTACACGATGGATGGTAGAGAGTTAGCGAGCGTTGAAGAGGAAGTAGATTTAGGCGTGCGTGTATCATGGGATTTAAAGGTTAGGAACCAGTGCCTGGAGTCTTGCGCAAAAGCTAATAGGATATTAGGCTTCATAGCGCGTAATTTCGAATTTAAATCGAAGGATATTATATTGCTCCTTTACAAGTCCCAAGTCAGGCCTCAATTAGAATATGCCGTTCAGTTTTGGTGCCCGTATTTGCGTGAGGATATTGAGAGGTTAGAAAGGGCTCAGTGTCGTGCCACGAAACTAATTCCGTCATTGCGCAACAAACCTTATGAAGATAGGATTAAAGAGTTAGATTTGCATTCACTCGAAACTAGAAGATTAAGGGAGGAGCTTATTGAAGTTTTCAAAATCGTTAATAACATCGATAACGTAAATTTTGACAAACTGTTCACTTTCGATAATTGCAATACTCGTAATAACGGATTTAATTTGCGTGGCAGACGTTTCATTACTAATATCGCTAAAAACTTCTTTACGTTTAAAGTAATTGATAAATGGAATAATCTTCCCGCACCCGTCGTGAACTCTACCAGCGTTAATGTGTTTTGAAAACCGTCTCGATAGACATTTTTAAAATATTAACGTTGTTTAAAATAAAAAAAAATTAATAACAGGAGCTCTGGGTTTGGTGGTCGAGGGTGAGTCTGTTGACGATTAATGCCAGCTTGTGACATGCCAGCGTGTGATGCCAGCAATAAAAAAAGAAATTAGACTAAGACGAACGTAGTTGTAGCTCGTAAAGTAAACTACCCCACTTTTTGTTTAACTTTACCTACTTTTTTTTCCTTTCTTATCCTCTCCTAACTTGCATGTCTGTAACTCTCTTTACTTGCATGTCTGTAGTTTGCATGGTATGACAGTGAGTTAAGACTGTGTTTGCATGGTTTGTAAGCAGTGGCCGGCGGATGATGATGGTGAGTCTTTTTTCTTTTTTTCTGAATGAATGTTAACCCACGAGTGAGAGGTATTGCTACTTACTTAACCCCTTATTCTCTTCTCTTAACCCCTACTATTTCCTTTCTCTCGGGCTAACCTTAGTGTGGATCTTAGGGCCTTTGTTAGCCTTAGCTTCTGTAGATCTGTAGACCTGTAGATTTCAAAAGGTACCAAGTTAGTTTGGCCCGGAGGATCTCCTTTTAGGGCAATCACATCTCTATTTCTTATCAGGAAATCGAGAAGTGATTCCATTAGTTTGGGATCCTGTAAGGCTGGTGACTCCTGAAGGGAGTGCTCCAGACATTTCTTATATTCTTCTTTCAATATTGAAGGGTTTAACTCTAAGGAACTGGAAACAGGAGTTATCGTACTAGTGCGGAAATCTGAATCTATTTCTACTGTGAAAACAGTTCCTATTTTCTGATTTGAAATTAATTCGATAGAGCTTTTTCCTTTGTTTAAACAAACAACAGGGATAGCTGAATTTTGATTCTGACTAAGGACTTGGGCAATAAGAACATCTCTTTTGAAATTACTTTTCTCTGTAATCAGAGTACGCTCTGACTCTAATAATAATTTTCCTTGACTGTCGACTACTTTTGCTAGGAAACAGATCTTCTCATAAGGTGCTACTGGTATATGCTCTGTCGGGCATATAAAAAAATTGAGAATCTGACTCTGGTTCGGCGACTAAAATTTGCCTTATAGGCTGAACTGAAGCTGGCTGACTGGAAACTGGCTGACTGGAAACTGGCTGACTGGAAACTGACTGACTGGAAACTGACTGACTGGAAACTGACTGACTGGAAACTGACTGTGTTGATCCAACTGCATTCAACAACTGAAGCTGATTACTCTGGGGGCTGATTTCTGGAGCGGTTGTCCCTCTGAATGCAACCGACTGACTTGAACTGCTATCAAGTGGAGGGGGTTTCGTATTTCTTTCGGAAATCTGATCTGAACTAATTCTATTAGCATTAAGCTGTCTGTTATTCTCATGGAGATGGTGTGCCCTATTTCGACACTTTACTAGCTTTCCGGCTGGGTAAATCTCCCATTGATTCCGATTAAAAAAATCCATACCTAGTAGGATATCTGTCTGAAAGGTGGCGACTGTGTCCACTATACAACATTTCACGAGGTATACAGCGTTTCCAACTTCTAAATATAATTCAATTTCGCCGTATGTAGGTATGGGTGTGCCTGTAACTCCTCTGAGTTGAGAGGAGGGTGCCTTAATTTCATTTGTAATCTCTACTCTCTAGTAATTCATCTACACGTTGTTCCTTAATTAACGTCGCGTGTGCTCCTGTATCTAGGAGAGCGGTTAAAACTTGGTTATCTATGCTACAATTTATTATTAAATCTAGGAGGTTTGCACCTATTATTCTGATGGGGAGTTGGTGTGTGTATTTGGGTACATTACTGCTCTTTAGGAGGGAGGAGGTTGAACTGCCGCCTCCAAAGTAGGGTCTAAAAAAAGGCTCGAATTGTCTTCTATGGGAGGACCTGGGTCATATTCTATGGGATCACCATATGCTGTTGGGTTTTCTTGAAAACTGTACTCTGGGGAAAATGATTCCTTCGCGGGTACTTCTACGTACCGAACTATCCGATCTTGCTGATTGTACTGGGGTTTGTACATGGGGTAATAGTGTGATTGAACTTGTGGTCGTAATCTATTTGGTTGGTGGTTCGACTGAGGCTGGGAATGGACTGGTTTCTGAGGATTGGAGGACATTTTGGAACGTTGGTGGTTCGATTTCTGGAAGTGGGGCCTATACCCTGCAGGGACTTTATCAGCACATTTTTGGCTATCGCCACGGCGATGACCATGTTCGTGAGAGTGGGTGCAATAAGGGGGATAATTGCACTGACTTATCATGTGCCCAAAGCTATCGCAGTTAAAACACTGTGGAGGAGGGCGTGTATTCTGGGTTTGGGGGGCTTGTTTCTGGGGTGGTGTTCCCTGCATCGGCCTCGATTTATAGGATTGTTGTTGTTGCTGTTGGTGTTGTGGTTGCTGCTGCTGAATGTAATGTATGGGGGTTTCTCTACCCTTTCGGTAGTTCTGGTTTGTCAACATTTAAAAACTCTTGAAACTTTTTTTTAGGTCTCCGGGTAGGTTTTGGTAAATGGTCGTTGCTACTATTAGGGTTCTTTGTTTTGAAGTGAAAGTAACCACACGCATTTTCTGCAGCCCGGAGGGCTTCTCCTACGAGTTTATGTGCTCGTGTAATAAAATTATTTAAATCTTCATGTTCCTTTTTCTTCCATTTAGCTTGGAAGACTGATTCTAACGTGGCTAAGGGTTGTGCAAGTGTTATTTCTTTAAAAAATTCTAATAAGTTCTGTTTAAAATTGTCCCATGTTGTAGCTTCGCTAATGGCTGGGACGTAGGTGACTGTATCATGAGCATTCCCTTCTTTAGGGTCGATAAACCTTTTTGCTTCCCTCATCTTTATCTCATCATCGGTGATGTTTTCGTGTAAAAAATATTGTTCTAAAGACTCAATCCAAGGTCTTACGCGTGGTTCAACAAAGTGATTATCTATGGTCCCCTTGAAAATTAAGACAGTATGGGGAAAGTTTACTAGTTTACCTAAGTTAATGTACGCTGGGGCGGGGGTTTGAGACATATTGGCTTGTACTTGATCTGAAGTTTGTGAGGTTGGTAATATGTTTGAAGTGCGCGGGGTAGGTGGAAAAATGGGCGTAGGTAAATTTTCAATGTCAGAAAGCTCACCGTCCGAATCGCTCATATGTGAAGGTACTGTTAATATGTTCTAATTTGGTCTGCTTGACAGATCTTAATTTATGGAATGATCACTTAAGGGGTTTTCCTAACTACTCTATCTAAAAAAAATACACATTAAATAAATGCACGACAATTTGCTTAACTAGGGGAAAATTTGAAAAAATTGCAAACAAAATAATAATAAAAAATGTAGACAAGATTTTACACGAATGTACGTGAATATATGGTAATATTATGCTTGGTACATTAAAGAAAATTATACTATACTAACTATAAAAGTGGAAATCACTCGGTTTCACTAAAAAGAACTGTATCACTGGTGTATGGAATGTTCACTGTGTTTTTTGTTAATTCTGGCTTGATACTAATTATTAATTGTTAATAATACTGACTTTTCAAATGTTTAGAGATTATTTTAAAAAAAGAGTTCTGTACATAACAAGATTCCTACGGAGAAATCCTTGGAGACGTGTCATGAAGACGTGTCTTGCTGGCCACTTGTTCTTAGATGAAAACTAGGCGAGGAGAACTTGGATTCGTGACACACCGGTTCAAGGGTGGATGTGACGAACTGGGAGTCGTGACACGCCGGTCAAGTGGATGTTGGTTCTAGTTCCAGGGTCTGGAAGACTGGAAGAATCCTGGATGCAGAGGTCGCCAGTTCTTAACCCATCTGTCTGTGGCCTGGGTTGGTTCGAAGTCGACAGGGGTTCTATTTAGGTGGCAGCAACGGATTTATTACTTGCAGTAGTTTCTTCTATACTACTCTCCGAGTTCTTCTATAGTGGCTCGGAGGATTCTGGGAGGCTTACTAAATTCTCTGAAGATTGCCGGATTCTTCTTATAACGTATCGGGAAATTTTAATGACTAAGTTCTCTGAAGAGAGCAAGGCTCGAAGGGGAAGATAAAGACGATTTCTTGCTGTAATTTACTGCTAAAATGTGCAGGCAGTGCTCAGCCTTTGAGTCTACTTCTGAATGAACATGGAAGAAATTATGGGATTTTATATACCCCGATTCTACTAACATCATCATTATTAAATGTTGAAGAGGCTGTATTATTTTTGCACAATAGTTAAAAATAAAGTAAATTTTTTGTTGTGACAATTGTTAAACAGATAAACAGGATATAGGAAGAGGAAGCCATATTTTTATCTTAAACCGCGTATTTTTAGATCTGCTGTTTTCCTGATCCGCCGAGTTAATTAGAAACATAAATTGAACTATGCCTCTTTATACTAAGATATGCATATGAGTAAAAATTAAAGGTTTAAGATTTACAATTAAATGCTTAGGCAAGTCATGACTTCATCTTTTATAACGAAGAGAGAATGTATACAAAACATGAACTCTGCAACTTTTAATCAGGATTCATTATTAAGCTAAATCTAAGAAAATTATTAAGAAATTTTAAAAAGAACAAGTCACCAATTATTTGGCAAAGTCGAAAGCACATCAAAAATTTATCCCAACGAAAAAATAATAATAAAAAAATACTAACAATATCGCAGCGTATGCATTCCTAATGCCGACATAATGTCGGGTTGGACATTGTGTACATTGTAATTTTGGTTTATTATAACTATGATTATAATTACCAATTAATTCACATTCATTTATTATCGTTAACTCGTTAACTACAGTTTTATTAAAGTACATTAATTATATCATATTATTTTATCATTAGAGTTAATTACAATTGACCGCAGTTAACTATAGTTAGTTTACAGTGTTTCATATTTACACTAGGATAACTCTTATTTTGAGATTTAACACAAAGTACAGAGGAACATATATATATATATATATATATATATATATATATATATATAATATATATGAGAAATCCAATGACAAGGAGGAATGTAAATGCCATGAAAAGTCTTCTTTAATGCGCAACGTTTCGAGCAATACGCTCATCATCAGGCTAGATAATAACAATATGAAATTAGAATCAATAAATAAATGTGAACAAGTCAAAATAATTTCCATAAAACCTATTCAGTAAAAGCAAATTTTAAAAGACTAAAAGAAGAGGGTTAAATTCAAAGTTATAAAAATGTACATATAAAATTAATCAGAAATTTAAAAAGCTATTTTTAAATTACATATAGTAAATTTGAAATTAGTACACTGGAATAATTAACACTAATACAATGGAATAATTAACACTACGAACCTTTCAATGCTGGTTCCGAGGCACGAGTAATTTAAAACAAAACAAAACAGGAAACAAGCTATGGGTTGGGCGGTTGGAGTTATAAGTTAGGGGAGGGGGGATTATAAAAAATTGGGGAGGGGGGAGGGGGGTTTATAAAAAATTTAGAGTGACAGCTGAGGAATCCACGTTTAGAGAAGGGGTCAATGTTTTAATATAAAGAGATTCCAAAATTCTAAGTGAGTTAGGACAAGAATTACAACCGAGAATTTTAAAATTATCTAAAGTGACATCAGTTTTACATTTTATACTGTGTTCCCGAATGCTGGAGGCTTCTTTTTTATTTAAAATTTTACCTGTTCGGCAACTTATTCCCATATGCGAATAAAATCTAGTCCTGAGGGAACGCACGGTGCTGCCAATGTAAGTACCAAGGAGACACCTTGGGCAGGTAAATAAATATACAACACCGCTACGCAACGAATCAGGAGTTCGATCCTTCGCTGAGAAAAAGCTACCTAAAGACATTTTGTTAATAAATATAATGCGAAAATCAGTATGATAAAAAAAATTTCTTAACAACTTTGTAAATTTAAGTTTAAATTCTTTATTCATGGGACCCATTTCAGGTACCAGGAAATATTTTATATCTTAAATTTACAAAGTTGTTAAGAAATTTTTTTTATCATACTGATTTTCGCATTATATTTATTAACAAAATGTCTTTAGGTAGCTTTTTCTCAGCGAAGGATCGAACTCCTGATTCGTTGCGTAGCGGTGTTGTATATTTATTTACCTGCCCAAGGTGTCTCCTTGGTACTTACATTGGCAGCACCGTGCGCTCCCTCAGGACTAGATTTTATTCGCATATGGGAATAAGTTGCCGAACAGGTAAAATTTTAAATAAAAAAGAAGCCTCCAGCATTCGGGAACACAGTAAAATGTAAAACTGATGTCACTTTAGATAATTTTAAAATTCTCGGTTGTAATTCTTGTCCTAACTCACTTAGAATTTTGGAATCTCTTTATATTAAAACATTGACCCCTTCTCTAAACGTGGATTCCTCAGCTGTCCCTCTAAATTTTTTATAAACCCCCCTCCCCCCTCCCCAATTTTTTATAATCCCCCCTCCCCTAACTTATAACTCCAACCGCCCAACCCATAGCTTGTTTCCTGTTTTGTTTTGTTTTAAATTACTCGTGCCTCGGAACCAGCATTGAAAGGTTCGTAGTGTTAATTATTCCATTGTATTAGTGTTAATTATTCCAGTGTACTAATTTCAAATTTACTATATGTAATTTAAAAATAGCTTTTTAAATTTCTGGTTAATTTTATATGTAAATTTTTATAACTTTGAATTTAACCCTCTTCTTTTAGTCTTTTAAAATTTGCTTTTACTGAATAGGTTTTATGGAAATTATTTTGTCTTGTTCACATTTATTTATTGATTCTAATTTCATATTGTTATTATCTAGCCTGATGATGAGCGTATTGCTCGAAACGTTGCGCATTAAAGAAGACTTTTCATGGCATTTACATTCCTCCTTGTCATTGGATTTCTCCTAAATATTAAATTGAAGCTTTGTAGAAGCAAACCGCATGACTATATATATATATATATATATATATACATAACACGCATAACGATATATAACATAATCATGCTTTTTAATTAGAATTAAACAAGAGAGGAGATTTCGTAATTAGATGCCCACCTTCCGTGCTGGTCAGCAGAATTCGAACACGGATGTCAGCATGACGAATATCTTGCGAGGGAACAATTAAAAAAAATATGACACAAGATAAAGGTCAAGAAAGGACATGGACGTATGAATTGAATAACAGATAACTTGCGTTATGCGAGTTTAGTCCTTACGTAAAAATTAATATTTGAATAAAAAGATTATATAGGAATTATTCATTGTTCATTGTTACACACATATATATATATATATATATATATATATATATATATATACACACACATTATGTATATGTATGTACATATAAAGACACAGTGTGTATATATACATACAGGGTGTTTCAGGAGGAAAGGGCAATACTTCCGGAGGTGATAGTATCGGTCATTGTGAGAAAAAAGTTCATATGAACATGTGCCTTATTCTAAATGGTTACGGAGATAGAGCTGTTTCAATCTACAAATACAAAAGCATTCTTAATGATAATCAAGAAAGAGAAACCAATTACTGTTTCTAACATTTAATGTTTAAACACTGGCATTTTGAATGGTATCAGATACAGAAATGACAAATTTGTTACACTTTACAATACGTTCTCGAAAATCCCACCGTCAACCTCAATGCACTTTGCAACTCTTGGGCGAAGATCGCGTGTTGTTCGTCTGAGTTGATCTTGACGTTCCTTTGTGCGGGGGGAAGAAGAGCTTCGCGCGCATCAGATTCAATCCGCTCTATCTCCGTAACCATTCAGAATTAGACACATGTTCATATGAACTTTTTTCTCACAATGACCGATACTATCACCTCCCGAAGTATTGACCTTTCATATACACACACACACACACACAGTGTGTGTATATGTATATATATATATATATATATATATATATATACTGTGTGTGTATATATATATAATATATACATACACAGTATATATAATATATATACATATATATATACGGTATATGTATATATATATATTTTATATATATATATATATCGTAAAGAACGACGCTTGTATAGGAGATATTCCGCGCAAGACGAGAAAGAGAAAACAACAAATGAAAAAATGAAGTACCACCTGGGAATCGAACCCGGGATCTTCCGATTGCCGGTCAGACGCGATAACCACTACACCATGGACTTCACTCTTCCAAATGCCGTAATTCCTCTACATACTCGCAGAAACCAATGCCCCAAGGGGGCACCTCCCGCATGCCGTAACATTATATACATTCAACTGCAAAGAACACGCAGTATAAATAACGTAAAGAACGACGCTTGTATAGGAGATATTCCGCGCAAGACGAGAAAGAGAAAACAACAAATGAAAAAATGAAGTACCACCTGGGAATCGAACCCGGGATCTTCCGATTGCCGGTCAGACGCGATAACCACTACACCATGGACTTCACTCTTCCAAATGCCGTAATTCCTCTACATACTCGCAGAAACCAATGCCCCAAGGGGGCACCTCCCGCATGCCGTAACATTATATACATTCAACTGCAAAGAACACGCAGTATAAATAACGTAAAGAACGACGCTTGTATAGGAGATATTCCGCGCAAGACGAGAAAGAGAAAACAACAAATGAAAAAATGAAGTACCACCTGGGAATCGAACCCGGGATCTTCCGATTGCCGGTCAGACGCGATAACCACTACACCATGGACTTCACTCTTCCAAATGCCGTAATTCCTCTACATACTCGCAGAAACCAATGCCCCAAGGGGGCACCTCCCGCATGCCGTAACATTATATACATTCAACTGCAAAGAACACGCAGTATAAATAACGTAAAGAACGACGCTTGTATAGGAGATATTCCGCGCAAGACGAGAAAGAGAAAACAACAAATGAAAAAATGAAGTACCACCTGGGAATCGAACCCGGGATCTTCCGATTGCCGGTCAGACGCGATAACCACTACACCATGGACTTCACTCTTCCAAATGCCGTAATTCCTCTACATACTCGCAGAAACCAATGCCCCAAGGGGGCACCTCCCGCATGCCGTAACATTATATACATTCAACTGCAAAGAACACGCAGTATAAATAACGTAAAGAACGACGCTTGTATAGGAGATATTCCGCGCAAGACGAGAAAGAGAAAACAACAAATGAAAAAATGAAGTACCACCTGGGAATCGAACCCGGGATCTTCCGATTGCCGGTCAGACGCGATAACCACTACACCATGGACTTCACTCTTCCAATGCCGTAATTCCTCTACATACTCGCAGAAACCAATGCCCCAAGGGGGCACCTCCCGCATGCCGTAACATTATATACATTCAACTGCAAAGAACACGCAGTATAAATAACGTAAAGAACGACGCTTGTATAGGAGATATTCCGCGCAAGACGAGAAAGAGAAAACAACAAATGAAAAAATGAAGTACCACCTGGGAATCGAACCCGGGATCTTCCGATTGCCGGTCAGACGCGATAACCACTACACCATGGACTTCACTCTTCCAAATGCCGTAATTCCTCTACATACTCGCAGAAACCAATGCCCCAAGGGGGCACCTCCCGCATGCCGTAACATTATATACATTCAACTGCAAAGAACACGCAGTATAAATAACGTAAAGAACGACGCTTGTATAGGAGATATTCCGCGCAAGACGAGAAAGAGAAAACAAAAATGAAAAAATGAAGTACCACCTGGGAATCGAACCCGGGATCTTCCGATTGCCGGTCAGACGCGATAACCACTACACCATGGACTTCACTCTTCCAAATGCCGTAATTCCTCTACATACTCGCAGAAACCAATGCCCCAAGGGGGCACCTCCCCATGCCGTAACATTATATACATTCAACTGCAAAGAACACGCAGTATAAATAACGTAAAGAACGACGCTTGTATAGGAGATATTCCGCGCAAGACGAGAAAGAGAAAACAACAAATGAAAAA
>JAJOZX010000817.1:140000-147500 GCA_023014485.1 Bathynomus jamesi
TAAGGCATGAAGCGAAAAGTGTAATAAAAAGTCCAAGCGCGAATTTGAAATCTCCATAGCTCGTGACGGTAAAGAGAACCCCAAGCGATTCTTTCAATACGTCAACAATAGGAATCCAGTAAAAAGTGTCTTGGGGCCGTTGAAAAGTGTTAACGGAGATTTAGTTTCTGAAAACAAGGAAATGGCTACCTTGCTAAACGAATTTCGTCAGTTTTTACTATAGAAGATGTAACGAATATCACTACGGTCATAGAAATAATACATTTTGAAAATGGTAGTATTTTGGATGATATTGTGGTTATTGAAGAGGAGGTAATGCGCTATATTGATAAAATGAAAATGCATAACTCACCGAAGCCGGATTCCATATATC
The DNA here is from genome assembly GCA_023014485.1 of Bathynomus jamesi. Lineage (NCBI taxonomy): Eukaryota > Metazoa > Arthropoda > Malacostraca > Isopoda > Cirolanidae > Bathynomus > Bathynomus jamesi. The sequence goes on from JAJOZX010000817.1 coordinate 140,374, forward strand.
CCATACAACTAAAAGAATTAAAAGAAAGCATTGTTGTGCCGCTAACAAATATTTTTAATGCGTCCATTTCTGAGGGGTGCGTACCAGATAATTTCAAGTTAGCAAATGTAACACCTATCTATAAGAAAGGCGATAAAGGTGCGGCGAGAAATTATAGGCCAATCAGTTTAACGTCTGTTGTAGGTAAGCTACTGGAATCAATAATTAGGGATCGTACAGTCGAACACTTAGAATTGCATAACTTGGTTAGAAATACGCTGCACGGTTTTATGCGAAACAAATCTTCCTTAACTAATCTTTTAGAATTTTTTGAAAGCGTGGTTGAAGTTTACGATAGTCATCGCGCGGTTGATGAAGTGTATTTAGATTTTCAAAAAGCTTTTGACACCGTACCGCACAAAAGACTCATTGAAAAAACTAAGGCTCATGCAATCAAGGGTGTAGTAATAAATTGGATAGAAGAGTGGTTGCGAGGTAGGAAACAGAGGGTGGTCGTTGATGGAGCGGAGTCGTGTTGGGCTAATATAGCAGCGGCGTTCCTCAGGGTTCTATATTGGGCCCCTTGCTTTTTCTTATATAAATTAACGATTTAGATGTCGGCCTAGTCAGTACAGTTTCACAGTTTGCAGATGACACGAAGTTGGGTGGTAGGGCGATTAATGACGAATATAGAGTTAAAATCCAGGAAGATCTGAATAAAATCGTTGATTGGTCAGTCACATGGCAAATGAGATTTAACGTCGATAAGTGCAAAATTTTGCATATAGGTTCGCGAAAAGGTAATTTTGTGTGTAGTATATCAGGAAAGGAGTTAGCACGCGTAGAGTAGGAAAAAGATTTAGGAATTATAGTCACTGGTGATTTAAAAGTAGCGAAACAAAGCGAACAAAGTGTTAGGTTTTATAGCTCGGAATTTTTAGTACAAATCGCGCGATATTATTGTTCCTCTCTATAAATCATTAGTTAGACCTCATTTGGAGTACACGATCCAAATTTTGGAATCCGCATATGCAAAAAGATATAGGCAAAATCGAAAGAGTTCAAAGACGAGCAACTAAGATCATTCCGTCGCTTAGGTCGAAGTCGTACGAGGATAGGCTTAAACAGTAAAAATTGACTACACTCGAGACTAGGAGGCAAAGGGGTGATCTAATCCAGGTTTTCAAAATTATGAATGGGTTCGATAACGTAAATAGAGATAGCTTTTTCGAAATATCTCAATATAATCGGACTAGAAATAACGAGTGTAGGTTGAGAAGTAAAAGTTTCGAGACAGCAGTTGCCAAAAACTTTTTTACGCATAGAATAGTAAATAGGTGGAATAGTTTGCTGGTAGAAGTAATTAGTAGCACGTCTAAAAACATGTTTAAAAATCGATTAGAAGCATATGTTGATAGATTGGGTATAGTTTAAGGTGGTAAAATTAAGGATTTGTGGTTAGGGACCCACTTAAAATTGTGGGTCCCCTCCGCCACCAAGGAGGACATGCAAAATAAAAAATTACGAACACAGTTAGGTAGACCAGCCATGAGTGGATCGTAGGGTCTTTATTGGTGTGAAACATTATAATATTATAACATTATATATATATTATATACACACACAGTGTGTGCGTGTTTATATATATATATATATATATACACACTGTATATATATATATATATATATATATATATATATGTATAATTATATATATATGTATATATATATATATATATTATATATATATATATATGTATATATATATATGTGTATATATATATGATATAATATATGATATATATATATGTATATCATATATATATATATATATATATATATATATATATATATATATATATTTTAACCCCTCCGTCTATGGCCCTGGGGTGGTCGGAGTCGACGGGGGTTCTGGTTAGGAGGCAGCAACGGATCTGTTACTTGCAGTAGTTTCTTCTATACTACTCTCCGAGTTCTTCTTTAGTGGCTCGGAGGATTCTGAGAGGCTTATTAAATTTTTGAGGTTTCTCCCCGATTCTTCTTGTAACTTATCGGGAGATTCTAATGACTAAGTTTTCTGAAGAGAGCACGGCTCGAAGGAGAAGATAAAGACTTTTTCTTACTGTGTTTTACTCCTAAAACTGTTACAGGTAATGCTCAGCCTCGTAGTTGGAATCAAAACAAACATGGAAGAAATTGGTGGGGTTTATATACCCCGATTCTACTAACATCATCATTATTAAATGTTGAAGAGGCTGCATTATTTTTGTACAATATTTGAAAATAAAATAAATCTTTTAGGTGTGGTAAGGTTTAAACGAATAAACAAGATATTTGAAGATGAAGCCATATTTTTATCTTAAATTGCATATTTTCAGATCTGATGTTATCATGATCTGCCAAGTTAACTAAAAGTGGAAATTGAACTATGTATCTTTACACTAAAATATGCATATGAGTAAAAATTAAAGGTTTAAGATTTACAATTAAATGCTTAGGCAAGACATGACTTCATCTTTTATAACGAAGAAAGAATGTATACAAAACATGACATGGCAAAAGTTACTCAGGATTCATTATTCAGCTGAATCTAAAAAATGATTATGAGATTTTAAAAAAAGAACAGGTCATCAATTATTTGGCAAAGTAGAAAGCACATCAAAATTAATTCCAAATGAAAAATAATAATAAAAAAATAACAACAGTATTGCCGATTCTACATTCCTTATGGCGACATAATGTCGGGTCGGACATTGAGTACATTGTAATTTTGGTCTACTGTAACTATGATTATAATTACCAATTCATTTATTATCGTTAACTACAATTTCATTAAAGTACATTGACTACGTCATTTAGTACATTACATCATTAAGTACTGTTTCATTAAAGTACATTACTACATTATATATTAAATTGTGATCGTTTAATTAAAGTAGTTTCACTAAAGTACATTACGTCGTTTACCATTCTTACAGTGTTTTTATATATTTATATATGGTTATACTATATGGTTATACTATATGGTTATTATATATGGTTATTAGTACAACACAAGTACATGAGACATGACACACATGATATAACATAACGCATGATAATGTTATAGATTCGAATCAGAGCGAAAGGAGATTTTTTTATCTTTGAAGCGTTCGATTTTGCCAGTTAGCGAAATTTGATCACCTACCTCAGCATTTTCGAGTTCATTGAGAGGTGAACCTTTTTAAAAATAAAAATGAAAAAAATAATACGAGAACGTATTTCTGCGTTTTCGAACCAATGCATGAAGTTTTGCGTTTCATAGATTGACACGAGTAAAAATGAATATTTAATAAAATTTATATAGAATAATGATCAATGTTAATTAATGACGGGAAAATGTGACGTCCTAGTTATTGAATTTGTACGTATAGTACAAATCATTATTAGGAAGATTTACAAGAACGAATTAGAGACAAAGAATGGGTATTAATGACTAAGAAGTACAACTACGGGTTCCAATCCTGTTATATGCAATGTGTATGCATAATCTAGGGTCGAGGGTGAGATGGAAGACAATCATAATTAATTATAATAAATTCTATAACAATGAAAAATGGAAAATAGATACGACTAAACCATAGATATGGTAGATCGTAGGGTTGTGACACGAACAAAAATAGGAAGCTACAAGTAAAATTATTATCCAAACTCGCGTTAAGCGATTTTGGTTCTTATGTAAAATGAATATGGATTATTCATTGTTTCATTTTTTACATTGCTCTCCCCTTTAAAAATGATATTTATACAATAATCTAGTAGGGTACCATTAATACAATATAAATGAGAAAATAACATCCTAACAGGGTACCATTAATACAATACAAATGAGAAAATAACATCCTAACAGGGTACCATTAATACAATACAAATGAGAAAATAACATCCTAACTACTCCAAGTTAGATGACGAATTTTTCTTTACATTACAAATTTTTATACAGAACTAGTGAGTTATTATATAATATAAAAAAATTCAAAGATTAATACTTTAATTTAGACAAACATTTCAGTTAGACAAACAATGATATGGTTAAATTTTTTTTACCAAATTTTATTTTTTCTGTGGGATGAATTACATACAAAATGAATAGTAGATAAAAGGGAAAAATATAAATTTTAAAGTTCATGGATTTTTCAAGGCTTCCATGATAGTACAATTGATAAACTAATTTTATTGACTATTGTAGGTAAAAATAGAATTACGTAATGGATGATGTATAGACCTGTGGTCAAGTGTGTATTTGGGTGTACTAGGTACAAAGTGTGTGTATTACAATTTCGAGGGACAGATTAGCCGATAGGATTGTTCAAGTAACTGAATAAATGCATGAGCAAGATATATTAGAAAGCAAAAATGATTAAGATTAAATTACATAGTTAGCACTTACGCGCAATGAAATAGTTTATTGTGTTATCCATTGATTTTACCATAAGGTTTGTGTATATATAGTATATAGTGTGCATACATGCATTTTTATTGATTGTTGTAGGTACAAATCGAATTACGTAGTGGATGATGTATAGACCTGTGGTCAAATGTGTATTTATGTTTATTGGGTACAAAGTGTGTATCTTATAATTTCGAGAGACAGATTAGCTGAGAGGATTGTTAAATTAACTGAATAAATGCATGAGCGAGAATTTATATATAGTGAGCAATAATTATGATGTATTATAATGATGATGTTTGCATACGAGTTTTAATGCAAAAGTGACTGGAGGGAATATGTGTCAAACGTAATAAAATTCAATTAGGGTTATAGATTTGACATCATCAGTTACACTTATAAGGTAATTAAAAAAACGTACTTAGAGGACCTTGCAATTAATGAAAGTAAATCTAGCGGTATTAAAAATTAAATTTTGAAGATGGAATTAAATTCGACTAGTAACATTCCTAGCTATATATGAACTATATAACCATTAACATTGACCAGAAGTATCGGTACGATAATTGAATTAAGAAAATTAAGAATACAGATTAAAAATAGAAATTAATTATGCATTTCAACGAGTTAAACATAATTTTATAATATTTTAAAAAAAATAAAAGTAAATCGAGCCATAGATAAATTTCGACCAAGAATAAAAAAGTTATTGAAATGGAAGGAAAGTATTTCGAACAATCTTTTTTTAATAATTTCAGGTAAATTTTACATTAAAAATTATTTTCATATAATAAAAAAAAATATTGAAAAGGTTTTAATTTTTGCATGTTAAGTAGAAAAATCATACTTTTTCGTTAAATGTTGATAGAATTTGAATTATTTGATATTTTAGTCTGAAATTGACAATTACGTTTTTTTTTTTTTTTTTTAAAGGAAAGAGATTGCTTGTCACACTACTTAGAACAAAAATTAAAAGAGTTCAACAAACGGAGGGACGGCATGTTCCTCATATACATTACAATAATTACCAAAATCGTTACAACCTTTGTAAAAAACGGTTTTGTTACAAACATTAAAATACATAAGTAATATTTATATACGCAACAATGGCATGAAAAGAAAAGACAAATGGGTCAATTTCCTTCTTACAAACAAAAAAAAAAAGTTAAACTAAAGACGCAAACCGGTCAATTCTGGTAGAATTTAATTCTCTTTTACAACAAAAAAAAAAAGGTTGAATTAAGTTCCCTTAAATTACATTTTCTTAAATTAAATTATCTTAAATTACAAAGGAAAAGTTGAATTCAATTGACTGCATTGAAAACTGTCTTGGGACTCGGAATACTTGGGACTCGGAATACTTGGGACTCGGAATACTTGGGATAAAACTGACTTGGAATAAAACTGTCTGACTTGAACTCTATCAAGTATTCTGAAACTGAAAATGAAACTGACTTGAACTCTATCAAGTATTCTTCAAACTAACTTGAACTCTTATCAAGTATTCTGAAACTAAATTGAACTCTTATCAAGTATTCTGAAACTAACTTGAACTCTTATCAAGTATTCTGAAACTAACTTGAACTCTTAGCAAGTATTCTGAAACTAACTTGAACTCTATCAAGTATTCTTGAAACTAACTTGAACTCTATCAAGTATTCTTGAAACTAACTTGAACTCTATCAAGTATTCTTGAAACTAACTTGAACTCTATCAAGTATTCTTGAAACTAACTTGAACTCTATCAAGTATTCTTGAAACTAACTTGAACTCTATCAAGTATTCTCGAAACTAACTTGAACTCTATCAAGTATTCTTGAAACTAACTTGAACTCTATCAAGTATTCTGAAACTAACTTGAACTCTATCAAGTATTCTCGAAACTAACTTGAACTCTTATCAAGTATTCTGAAACTAACTTGAACTCTTATCAAGTATTCTGAAAACTAACTTGAACTTTATCAAGTATTCTGAAACTAACTTGAAATGCTTCAAGTAACTCTATAACTCTATAAACTCTCTGTAAACTCTCTTTCTTAATTTGCAAGTCAATTCAATTCAATAATTTGAAAAAAATCGTAAACAAAATAAAAATGTACACAACATTTCACTCGAATGTACGTGAAAGTACGGTACTATTATGTTTGGTACATAAAATAAAATTATTTTATACTGAATATAATAGTGAAAATAACTGAAATTAACTCTGTGACAATTAACTCTGTGACAATTATTTCTGTGACAATTAACTCTGTGACAATTATTCTGTGACAATATTGTTTTCAATAAAAAAAATGTATCACTGGTGTCTGAAGTGTTCACTGTGTTTTGTGTTAATTCTGGCTCAATATTAAACATTAACTGTTAATAATACTGACTTTTCAAATGTTTTAGAGATTATTTAAAAAAGAGTTTTGTACTTAACAAGATTCCTACGGCGAAATCCTTAGAGACGTGTCCTGAAGACGTGTCTTGCTGGCCACTTCTTCTTGGATGAAAACTAGGCGTGGAGAACTTGGAGTCGTGACACACCGGTTCAAGGGTGGATGTTACGAACTGGAAGTCGTGACACGCCGGTCAAATGGTGGGTCGCCACTTGTTAAACTCTTGGCTACAGACTCGCCAGACTGTTATGCCAATATCTTCTATGTGTTTGGGTCGTCTTGATTTTTATCCTGATGCAGGGTCGCCAGACTGTTAACCCCTCCGTCTATAGCCC
>JAJOZX010000817.1:152500-165000 GCA_023014485.1 Bathynomus jamesi
CCGTCTATGGCCCTGAGTCGGTTCGGAATCGACGGGGGTTCTAGTTGGGAGGCAGCAACGGATATTTCTTCTATAACATTCTAATTCTTTTCGGTCGCCTCTTGTTAAACTCTTGGCTACAGACTCGCCAGACTGTTATGCCAATATCTTCTATGGTGCTTGGGTTGTCTCGTTCTCGCTTTATGGGTCGACGATATTTAATTCTTCTCTTGCTATAATACTCTGATACTTTCTCTTGGTACTAAACTTATCGATTTTTTCTTTTATAACTTATCGACTTAACTGACTAAGTTCTTCTGAAGATAGCCCAACTCGAGGGGAAAAGTAAAAAGCTTCTCTTACATTTAGTTTACTTCTCAAAATGTACAGGTAGTGCTCTGAATTTACAGGGGTAGAGGTTCGACCTCTTTCGACCATGGCTCAGGCCAGAATCTAAAAAAACTAAGGAGGCAAGGGGCCTCTGCCCCCTCCTCGCAGCAAGGCTGTTAACAAAGGAGTCCTAATGAAGTGCTATAATGAAGTAACTTAATCAAGTGCTCTAATTTTACAAATACATGTATAATATAAACCTAAATGTTGGGGGACGGAAGTTGAAGGTTAAGTTCCCCCCTTTTAAACACATGATCAGATGTTTGAAAGATTCCAAATAAAATTTAAAAAAATAAAAATAAAAACTAATCGTATATTTTTGCCGAATCTTCATTTCTGAAGGCGATATCATTTCGTAATAGTACACATAAGTACAAATTAAGTACACGACTGAGTACATATTAATTTTGGTTCATTACAATTACGATTACAATTATGGATTACTTCACATTCGCTTATGATTGTCCATTACAGTTCTATTAAAGTACATTCTTACATTATAAATTAAATCATTACATTTAATTATAGTTTCATTGAAGTACATTACGTCGTTTACCATTCTTACAGTGTTTTTATATATTTATATATGGTTATTATATATGGTTATAATATATGGTTATACTAGATGGTTATACTAGATGGTTATTAGTACAACACAAGTACATGAGCACATACGAGATAATTTATTTACGAAATAATATGTTATAATATGTTATAAATTTGAAATCAGAGCGAACGGAGGTATTTATCTTAGAAGCGTTCGATTCTGTCGTAGTGAGCGGAATTTGATAACTTACTAAGCATTTATGAATATCTTGAGGGGTGAACGCACTTAAAAATAAAAAATAAAAAATGAAAAAATAATACGAGAACGTATTTTTGCGTTTTCGAACGAAGGCATGAAGTTTTGCATTTCATGAGAAAAAATGAATATTTAATAAAATTGACATACGATAATGATCAAGGGAAATTAATGACGGGAAAATGTGACGTCATAGTTATTGAATTTGTACATATAGTACAAATCATTATTAGGAAGATTTACAAGAACGAATTAGAGACAAAGAGTGGGTATTAATGACTAAGAAGTACAACTACGGGTTCCAATCCTGTTATATGCAATGTGTATGCATAATCTAGGGTCGGGGGTGAGATGCAAGACAATTCATAATTAATTATAATAACTTCTATAACAAATGGAAAATGGATACGACTAAACCATAGAAAGGGTAGATCGTAGGGTTGTGACACGAACAAAAATAGGAAGCTACAAGTAAAATTATTATCCAAACTCGCGTTAAGCGATTTTGGTTCTTAAGTAAAAATGAATATGGATTATTCATTGTTCATTTTTTTACATTACTCTCCCCTTTAAAAATGATATTTATACAATAATCTAATAGGGTACAATTAATACAATAGAATTAACTGAATAACATCCTAACTAATTCAAGTTAGATGACGAATTTTTCTTTACAATACAAATTTTATACAGAACGATTTCGCGTGGTTGAGTACAATGCAGAGTAATTAATTTTTTAAAATGACACTTGCTTACAAAATATAAAAAAAAATCAAAGATTAATACTTTAATTTATGCAAACAGAATAATAGGATTAATACATTAATTTAGACAAACAATTAAGTTAGACAAACAATGATATTGTTAAAATTTTTTACAAAATTTTTATTTTTCTGTGGGAAAAATTACATACATAATGAATAGCAGATAAAAGGGAAAAATATAAATTTTAAAGTTCATGGATTTTTCAAGGCTTCCATGATAGTACAATTGATAAACTAATTTTATTGACTATTGTAGGTAAAAATAGAATTACGTAATGGATGATGTATAGACCTGTGGTCAAGTGTGTATTTGGGTGCATTAGGTGCAAAGTGTGTATCTTACAAATTCAAGGGACAGATTAGCTGAGAGGATTGTTAAATTAACTGTATAAATGGATGAGCGAGAATTTATATAAAGTAAGCAATAATTATTATGTACAGTATTATGATGATGATGTTTGCATACGAGTTTTAATGCAAAAGTGACTGGAGGGACGGTACGTAAATGAATTCGAATGTGTCAAAAGTAATAAAATTCAATTAGGATTATAGATTTTACATAATTAATGTTACACGTATAAGGTAATTAAAAAAACGAACTTAGAGGACCTTACAATTAATGAAAGTAAATCTAGCGGTATTAAAAATTAAATTTTGAAGATGGAATTAAATTCGACTAGTAACATTCCTAGCTATATATGAACTATATAACCATTAACATTGACCAGAAGTATCGGTACGATAATTGAATTAAAAAAAAATTAAGAATACAAATTTAAAATATAAATCAATTATGCATTTTAATGAGCTAAACAATTTTATAATACTCTTAAAAATAAAAGTAAATCGAACCTTAGATGAGTTTCGGCCAAGAATAAAAAAGTTATTGAAATGGAAGGAAAGCATTTCGAACAATCTTTTCTTTTAATAATTTCAGGTAAATTTTACATTAAAAATTATTTTTATATAATAAAAAAAAATATAAAAAAGGTTTAATAATTTTTGCATGTTAAGTAGAAAAATCATACTCTTTCGTTAAATGTTGATAGAATTTGAAATGTTTGATATTTTGACACAATTAATTAAATTCGACAACGACAATTACTGAGTATTAATCGAATAAAAAAAAATAAAAAATAAAAATTGAAAATAGAAATCAATTATAAACTATAATGAACTAAACATATACTGTAATATAAAAAAACACTTAACCTAATTTGACGTTATGTTCCATCGTACCAAAGAGGAATTAACCATGGTTGAACCATTTCTCTGGTTGACACGGTTCAACTGGGGTTGGGGGTGTTAAAATAAAATAAAAGACAAAGTTTGGAGTACGACATTCGGGGGAATTGAGTGACTAAGCAGGGGGTATAAGTCTGAAATTGAATTACATCTTTTTTTTTTTTTTTTTTTTTTTCAAGATTGCTTGTCACACTACTTTGAACAAAAATTAAAAGAGTTGAAACAAAACGGAGGGACGGTATGTTCCTCAGCATAGTAATTTAAAAGGAGTCATTGGGACAAGATCGATTAATAATTATTACACAACTATTATTATCACGTATACATTACAATGATTAATTATCAAAGTCATTATAAACAATTGTAAAAACTGTTTTGGTTACAAACAATAAAATGTCATTTTACCTATATATTTATATACGCAACAATGGCATGAAAAAGAAAAGACAAATCGGTCCATTTCCTTCTTACAACAAAACAAAGAAAGGTTAACTAAAGACGCAACCCGGTCAATTCAGGTTGAATTAAATTCTCTTTTACAACAAAAAAAAAGGTTGAATTCAATTCTTAGATTACATTTTCTTAAATTAAATTCTCTTAACTTACAAAGAAAAAGTTGAATTTAATTGACTGCATTGAAATGACTTGGGATAAAACTCTCTGACTTGGAATAAAACTCTCTGACTTGGAATAAAACTCTCTGACTTGGAATAAAACTCTCTGACTTGGAATAAAACTCTCTGACTTGGAATAAAACTCTCTGACTTGGAATAAAACTCTCTGACTTGGAATAAAACTCTCTGACTTGGAATAAAACTCTCTAACTTGAACTCTATCAAGTATTCTGAAACTGTAACTTGAACTCTATCAAGTATTCTGAAACTGTAACTTGAACTCTATCAAGTATTCTGAAACTGTAACTTGAACTCTATCAAGTATTCTGAAAATGTAACTTGAACTCTTATCAAGTATTCTGAAACTGTAACTTGAACGCTATCAAGTATTCTGAAACTGTAACTTGAACTCTATCAAGTATTCTGAAACTGTAACTTGAACTCTATCAAGTATTCTGAAACTGTAACTTGAAATTAACTGAAAATGGAAAATGACTGCACTTGATCTCTATCAAGTGGAGACGATTAACCTCTGTTTTGGTTGACCCTCTTGGTGCAACCTTCTGACTTTAAAACTGACTTCAAAACTGACTTCAAAAAATGACTTCAAAAAATGACTTCAAAATTACTTCAAAAAATGACTTCAAAAAATGACTTCAAAAAATGACTTCAAGTATCTCTCTAAATCTATAAACTCTCTATAAACTCTCTCTTTCTTAATTTGCAAGTCAATTCAATTCAATAATTTGAAAAAAATTTGCAAACAAAAATATAAAATGTAAACAACATTTCACTCGAATGTACACGAAGGTACGATACTATTATGTTTGATACATAAAATAAAATTATTCTATACTGAATATAACTGAAAATAACTGAAATTCTCTCTCTGAAATTAATTCTCTCTGAAATTAATTCTCTCTGAAATTAACTCTCTTGAAATTAACTCTCTTGAAATTAACTCTCTTGAAATTAACTCTCTTACATTTAACTTCTGTTACATTTAACTTCTGTTACATTTAACTTCTGTTACATTTAACTTCTGTGAAAATTACTGTTTCACTAAAAAAAAATGTATCACTGGTGTCTGAAGTGTTCACTGTGTTTTGTGTTAATTCTGGCTCAATACTAAATATTAACTGTTAATAATAATGACTTTTCAAATGTTTAGAAATTATTTTAAAAAAGAGTTTTGTACTTAACAAGATTCCTACGGCGAAATCCTTAGAGACGTGTCCTGAAGACGTGTCTTGCTGGCTACTTCTTCTTGGATGAAAACTAGGCGTGGAGAACTTGGAGTCGTGACACACCTGTTCAAGGGTGGATGTTACGAACTGGAAGTCGTGACACGCCGGTCAACTGGTTTTATCCTGATGCAGGGTAATTTCTATCTTGGCCAAAGAGTGGCCTCTTCTTAAAATCTTCTTCTTCTTAAAATCTTCTTCTTCTTAAATTATTCTTCTTCTTAAAATATTCTTCTTAAAATATTCTTCTTCTAAAAATATTCTTCTAAAAATCTTCTTCTAAAAATCTTCTTCTTAAAATCATCTTCTTCTTAAAATCATCTTCTTCTTAAAATCATCTTAAAATATTCTTCTTCTAAAAATATTCTTCTTCTAAAAATATTCTTCTTCTTAAAATATTCTTCTTCTTAAAATATTCTTCTTCTTAAAATATTCTTCTTCTTAAAATATTCTTCTTAAAATTCTTCTTCTTAAAATCTTTTAAGATCCTGGTAAAGGGTCGCCAGTTTTTTATCTTCCTTCTTCTATGTGTTTATCCTGGCTATAGGGTCGCCACTCTGTTAGACCCTTCCTCTTCTATGTCCCTATTGTGTCTCGTATCGACGAGGCGTTCTTGGTTAAGGAGCAAGGGGGCTCTGCCCCCTCCCCCGCAGCGAAAAAGTAACCCCTCCGTCTATGGCCCTGAGTCGGTTCGGAATCGACGGGGGGTTCTGGTTAGAAGGCCAGCAACGGATATTTCTTCTATAACATTCTAATTCTTTTCGGTCGCCTCTTGTTAAACTCTGGCTACAGACTCGCCAGACTGTTATGCCAATATCTTCTATGGTGCTTGGGTTGTCTCTTAATTTGGGCAAAGGGTCGCCAATTTTTAATTCTTCTCTTTCTATAATACTCTGATACTTTCTCTGATACTTTCTCTGATACTTTCTCTGATACTAAAACTTATCGATTTTTATTTTATAACTTATCGACTTTACTGATTAAATTCCTGAAGAGAACAAGGCTCGAAGGAAAAAGATAAAAACTTCTTTTACTGTGGTTTACTTCTCAAAATGTACAGGTACTGCTCTGAATTTACAGGTGTAGAGGTTCGACCTCTTTCGACCATGGCTCAGGCCGGTATCTAAAAATATTAAGGAGGCAAGGGGCCTCTGCCCCCTCCTCGCAGCAAGGCTGCTAACAAAGGAGTCGTAAAGAAGTGCTATGATGAAGTGACTAATATGAAGTGCTCTAATTTTACAAATACATGTATAATATAAACCTAAATGTTGGGGGACGGAAGTTGAAGGTTAAGTTCCCCCCTTTTAAACACATGATCAGATGTTTGGAAGATTCCAAATAAAATTTTAAAAAATAAAAATAAAAACTAATCGTATATTTTTGCCGAATCTTCATTTCTGAAGGTGATATCATTTCGTAATAGTACACATAGTATAAATTAAGTACACGACTGAGTACATATTAATTTGGTTCAGTACAATTACGACTTACAATTATGGATACTTCACATTCGCTTATGATTGTCCATTACAGTTCTATTAAAGTACATTCTTACATATAAATTAAATCATTACATTTAAGTATAGTTTCATTGAAGTACATAGTCGTTTACAATTCTTACAGTGTTTTTATATATTTATATGGTTATTATATATGGTTAAATATATGGTTATACTAGATGGTTATACTAGATGGTTATAATAGATGGTTATACTAGATGGTTATTAGTACAACACAAGTACATGAGCACATACGAGATAATTTATTTACGAAATAATATGTTATAATATGTTATAAATTTCAAATCAGAGCGAACGGAGGTATTTATCTTAGAAGCGTTCGATTCTGTCGTAGTGAGCGGAATTTGATAACTTACTAAGCATTTATGAATATCTTGAGGGGTGAACGCACTTAAAAATAAAAAATAAAAAATGAAAAAAATAATACGAGAACGTATTTTTGCGTTTTCGAAAGAAGGCATAAAGTTTTGCATTTCATGAGAAAAAATGAATATTTAATAAAATTGACATACGATAATGATCAAGGGAAATTAATGACTGGAAAATGTGACGTCATAGTTATTGAATTTGTACATATAGTACAAATCATTATTAGGAAGATTTACAAGAACGAATTAGAGACAAAGAGTGGGTATTAATGACTAAGAAGTACAACTACGGGTTCCAATCCTGTTATATGCAATGTGTATGCATAATCTAGGGTCGGGGGTGAGATGCAAGATAATTCATAATTAATTATAATAACTGATATAACAAATGGAAAATGGATACGACTAAACCATAGAAAGGGTAGATCGTAGGGTTGTGACACGAACAAAAGTAGGAAGCTACAAGTAAAATTATTATCCAAACTCGCGTTAAGCGATTTTGGTTCTTATGTAAAAATGAATATGGATTATTCATTGTTCATTTTTTTACATATATATATATATATATATATATATATATATATATATATATATATATATTATATACGTGTGTATATAATATAATACATATATGTATATATATATATATTCTTATATGTGTATATACTGTATATATATATTCATATGTGTATATACTGTATATATATATTCATATATGTATATATATATATATAATATATGTATATATATATACATATATACATATATATATATTATACCTACATATATGTATATATACATATATATATATAACATATATGTATATATATATATTATCTATATATATATACACACACATATATTTATATATTATATGTATATATATATATATATAATATATACATATATGTATATACATAATACATATATATATATATATATATATATATATGTATGCTATATATATTTACATATATGTATATAACATATGTTAACCCCTTCGTCTATGGCCCTGGGGTGGTTCTAATTGACGGGGGTTCTAGTTGGGAGGCAGCAACGGATATTTCTTCTATAACATTCTAATTCTTTTCTCTCGCTTTAGGGTCGAACCTTTGTTAATTCTTTCTTTCTATAATACTCTGATACTTTCTCTGAGACTAAAATTATCGACTTTTCTTTTATAACTTATCGACTTTAACTGACTAGTTCTTCTGAAGAGAGCACGGCTCGAAGGGGAAAATAAAAAGTTTCTCTGACTGTAGTTTACTTCTAAAAATGTACAGGTAGTGCCTCTGAATTACAGGGGTAGAGGTTCGACCTCTTTCGACCATGGCTCAGGCCGGAATCTAAAAAGTTAAGGAGGCAAGGGGCCTCTGCCCCCTCCTCGCAGCGAGGCTGCTAACAAGGGAGTCTCGTAGCAGTGACCAAAGCAGAGAGCCGTAATGAAGTATAGTTCATTTTACAAATACATGTATAATATAAGCCTAAATTTTGGGGGAAGGCAGTTGAAGGTTAAGTTCCCCCGTTTTAAACACATGATCAGATGTTTGAAAAGTTCCAAATAAAAATAATAAAAAAATAAAAATAAAAAAACTGATTTGTATTTTTCGCCGAGTCTACATTTATGAAGGCGATATAATTTCATAGTAGTACATAAGTACAATTTGAGTACATGACTGAGTACGTATTAATTTTGGTTCATTACAATTACGATTACAATTACCAATTAATTCATATTCACTTATTATTTAATTACACTTCCATTTAAAGTACATTCTTACATTATATATTAAATCATTACATTTATTTACAGTTTCAATGAAGTACATTACAAGTTATTATTAATAACAGTTTCATTAAAGTACATTGCGTTATATTAAATTAAAGTATTACAGTTAATTACAATTAAACAGTTACTATAACTTTGTTTTGTTTTTTACAGTGTTTCATATTAATAGATAATTAAGATGTTAGAAATATAATACAAAGTACATGGGCACATACGGTATGGATTTATATACAACATAATATGTTATGATATGTTATAACATGTTATAAATTTGAAATCAGAGCGAGAGGAGATATTTATCTTAGAAGCGTTCGAATTTGCTGTCATTAGCGAATTCGATCACTTACCTAAGCATTTTCGAGTTCATTGCGGGAGGTGATATAATTAAAAATAAAAATAAAAAAAATAATACGAGAACGTATTTGTGCGTTTTCGAACGAAGGCATAAAGTTTTGCGTTTCATAGACTGACACGAGTAAAAATGAATATTTAATAAAATTTATATAGGATAATGGTCAAGATAAGATATGGACGTATAGATGATATGGTTGAACAATAAATTCATACTAATAACACCACAACATTATTATTAAAGAATTTACCATACATTGAATACGGAAGATGTCCAAATACTAAGCACATGATTCAGTGTACAAGGTATGGGAAACGTAGAGAGAATTAAGTTATTTTATGACGTCATAGTGTATAAGTCATTATTCGAAAAGATGAATTAGAGAAATACAGTAATGAATAAAGAAGTACAAATCGAAATTCTATCCATATCTCGCTTAGGCGATTTTGGTTTCCCATGTAAAAATGAATATGGATTATTCATTGTTCATTTTTACAGTGTTCCCCCCTCTAAAATGGTATTAATTAATACCATAATATAATACAATTAATACAATACAATTAAGAAAATAACATCCAACGAATTCAAATTAGATGATGACGAATCCTTTTTTTTACAATACAAATTTTATACAGAACGAGTTCGGGTTGTTGGGTACAATGCAGAGTAATCAAATTTTTAACATGACACTTACTTAGAGTTATTATAAAATATAAAAATTCAAAGATTAATACTTTAATTTAGACAAACAATTAAGTTAGACAAACAATGATAGTTAAATTTTTTTTTTAATTTTTATTTTTCTGTGGGAAAAATTACATACATGATGAGTAGTAGATAAAAGGGAAAAACGTAAATCGTACAATCTATAAACTAATTTTTATTGACTATTGTAGGTACAAAATCGAATTACGTAATGGATGATGTATAGACCTGTGGTCTAGTGTGTATTTGTGTGTATTAGATACAAAGTGTGTATCTTGTAATTTTGAGGGACAGATTAGCTGAAAGGATTGTTAAATTAACTGAATAAATGCATGAGCAAGATATATTAGAAAGCAAAAATGATTAAGATTAAATAGCATCGTTAGCACTTACACGCAATGAAATATTTATTGTGATATCCAATGAGTTTAGCATAAGGTTTATATATATAGTATATACAGTGTGCATACATGCGTGTGTATGTGTATGGATTTGGAAGGTTTTTGGTTATAAAATCTTTTAAGTTTAAGTCAATTATTATTATTATTATTATTATTATTATTATTATTATTGTTATAAAATCCTTTAAATTGAAGGTAGTATTTAAGTATTTAATTAAATCAGTTACACGTATTAAGGTAATAAACAAAACGCACTTAGAGGAACTTACAATTAATGAAAGTAAATCTCACGGTTTTAAAATTTGAATTTTGACACACAATTAATTAAATTCGACTCCGACATTACTCAGTATTAATCGAATAAAAAAAATATAAAAAATATAAAAATTGAAAATAGAAATCAATTATAAACTATAATGAACTAAACATATACTGTAATATAAAAAAACACTTAACGTAAATTGAGGTTATGTTCCATAGTACCAAAGAGGAATTAAGTATGGTTGAACCATTTCTCTGGTTGACACGGTTGAACCGGGGTTGGGGTGTTACAATAAAATAAAAATAAAAAAGCAAAGTTTGGAGTACTACATTCGGGGGAATTGAGTGACTAAGCGGGGGGTATAAGTCTGAAATTGACAATTACATCTTTTCGTGAGCACTTTGCTCTTTTTTTTTTTTAAAGAAAAGAGATTGCTTGTCACACTACTTAGAACTACTTAGAATTAAAAGAGTTCAAACAAAATGGAGGGACGGCATGTTCCTCATATACATTACAATAATTATCAAAATCGTTACAAACATTTGTAAAAACGGAAAAGGAAAAGACAAATCGGTGAATTTCCTTCTTACAAAAAGAAAGGTTAACTAAAGACGCAAACCGGTCAATTCAGGTTGAATTTAATTCTCTTAAACAACAAAAAAAAGGTTGAATTAAATTCTCTTAAACAACAAAAAAAAGGTTGAATTAAATTCTTAAATTACATTTTCTTAAATTAAATTCTCTTAAACTACAAAGAAAGTTGAATTCAATTGACTGCATTGAAATGACTTGGGAGTTGAAATTGACTTCAAAACTGACTTCAAAACTGACTTCAAAACTGACTTCAAAACTGACTTCAAATACTTCTGTAATCTCTGGGGCGGTTGTCCCTCTGGATGCAACCTTCTAACTTGAAATTAATTGAAAATGGAAAATGACTGCACTTGATCTCTATCAAGTGGAGACTATTAACCTCTGGGGTTTGGTTGTCCCTCTTGGTGCAACCGACTTACTTGAAATGCAATCAAGTATCTTGAAACTGTCTAACATGAACTCTATCAAGTAACTTGAAACTGTCTAACTTGAAATTAACTGAAAATGGAAAATGACTGCACTTGATCTCTATCAAGTGGAGACTATTAACCTCTGGGATTTGGTTGTCCCTCTTGGTGCAACCGACTTACTTGAAATGCAATCAAGTATCTCTATAAACGATAAACTCTCTAACTGAAATTAACTGAAAACGGAAAATGACTGCACTTGATCTCTATCAAGTGGAGACTATTAACCTCTGGGGTTTGGTTGTCCCTCTTGGTGCAACCGACTTACTTGAAATGCAATCAAGTATCTCTATAAACGATAAACTCTCTAGAAACTCTCTCTTTCTTAATTTGCAAGTCAATTCAATTCAATAATTTGAAAAAAATTGTAAACAAAAATAAAAAATGTAAACAATATTTCACTCTAATGTACGCGAAGGTACGGTACTATTATGTTTGGTACATAAAATAAAATTATTCTATACTGACTATAATAGTGAAATTAACTCTGAAATTAACTCTCTGAAATTAACTCTCTGAAATTAACTCTCTGAAATTAACTCTTTCTGTTACTTTTAACTTCTGTTACTTTTAACTTCTGTTACTTTTAACTTCTGTTACTTTTAACTTCTGTGAAAATTAGTTTCACTAAAAAAAATGTATCACTGGTGTCTGAAGTGTTCACTGTGTTTTGTGTTAATTCTGGCTCAATACTAAATATTAACTGTTAATAATACTGACTTTTCAAATGTCTACAAATATTTAAAAAAAAACAAATCTGTACTTAACAAAATTTTTACGGCAAAATCCTTAGAGACGTGTCCTGAAGACGAGACTTGCTGGCTACTTCTTCTTGGATGAAAACTAGGCGTGGAGAACTTGGAGTCGTGACACACCGGTTCAAGGGTGAATGTTACGAACTGGAAGTCGTGACACGCCGGTCAACTGGTTTTATCCTGATGCAGGGTAATTTCTATCCTGGCCAAAGAGTGGCCAGACTGTTAAAATCCTCTTCTTAAAATATT
>JAJOZX010000817.1:170000-172500 GCA_023014485.1 Bathynomus jamesi
TGTGACTGACCAATGAACTACTTTATTCAGATCTTCCTGAATTTTACCTCTATCTTCGTCATTAATCGCACTACCACCCAGCTTCGTGTCATCCGCAAATTTTGAAATTGTACTGACTAGGCCGACATCTAAATCGTTAATATATATAAGAAAAAGCAAGGGGCCCAATACAGAACCCTGAGGAACGCCACTCGCTACATTAGCCCAACACGACTCCGCTCCATCAACGACCACCCTCTGTTTCCTACCTCGCAACCACTCTTTTAGCCAATTTATTACTACACCACTGATTCCATGAGCCTTAGTTTTTTCAATGAGTCTTTTGTGCAGCACGGTGTCAAACGCTTTTTGAAAATCTAAATACACTACATCAACCGCCCGATGTCTATCGTAAACGTCAACCACGCTTTGGAAAAATTCTAAAAGATTAGTTACGCAAGATTTGTTTCGCCTAAATCCGTATTCGTATTTCTAACTAGCTTATGGAATTCTAAGTGTTCGACTATACGATTCCTAATTATTGATTCCAGTAGCTTACCTACAACAGACGTTAAACTGAGTTCCCTATAATTAACCGCCGCACCTTTATCGCCTTTCTTAAAGATAGGTGTTACGTTTGCTAACTTGAAATTATCTGGTACGCACCCCTGAGAAATAGACCCATTAAAAATCTTTGTTAGCGGCAAAACAATGCTATCTTTTAATTCTTTTAGTTGTATGGGATATATGGAATCCGGCCCCGGTGATTTACGCGTTTTCATTTTATCAATATAGCGGATTACCTCCCCTTCACTAACGACAATATTATCCAAAATATTACCATTATCAAAAGCTATTATTTCTATGACCGTAGGGATATTCGTTACATCTTCTATAGTAAAAACTGACGTAAAAAATTCGTTTAGCAAGGTAGCAATTTCCTTGTTTTCAGAAACTAGATCTCCGTTTATATTTTACAATGGACCCAAGACACTTTTTACTGGATTTCTATTATTGACGTATTGAAAGAAACGCTTGGGGTTTTCTTTACCGTCACGAGCTATGGAGATTTCAAATTCGAGCTTGGACTTTTTTATTACACTTTTCGCTTCACGCCTTAGAGATATGTAGTTGTTTCGTAACAACAAATTGTCTTTATCGCACTTATGTTGCCTATAAGCCCTATCTCTACTCTTTATAATGTCTCCTACTCTAGAAGTAAACCACAAGGGCTTGTTGTTTACTTTCGCACGCTTAATTTTGTACGGTACACATTCCTCATTTATAGTCCTAATTACTGTTTCGAACGATTCCCACATTAGTTTTGCGTTGGAGTTCCCAATCACGTTTTCCCAATTGACGTGTGACAATTTATCTCGAAATTTACAAAAGTCTGCGTGCTGGAAGTTAGGAATTTTAGTCGAGTTAGTTGGTTTCGAGTGACTTACTGAGAGGACAAACTCTACCATATTGTGATCGCTATTGCTTAACGGTTCTATTACTTGAAGATCAGTAATTAGTCTATCATCCGTAGTTATTACTAAATCTAAAATACTGTTCAACCTCGTAAGTTCTCCAACCTTTTGACTAAGAAAGCTATCCTTGAGAAAATTAACTAAACGATTACTTTCCGCGTCTCCCTGCATTGTATCGTAATTTACGTTGGCGCAATTAAAGTCACCCATAACTAAAGCCTGCTCACTACCGATTATTCTCTTTAGTTCACGATATAACGCTTCGTCCGTATCAGCTGTTTGATTAGGGGGCCTATATATAACCGCAACAAGAAGTTTGAAGTCGTTTAATTTAAGTTCTGCTATAGTCGCATCTATCGGTTCTGGAATTGAGTGCTTTATTTCTATAACGTTCGCAATATTATCTTTGATATACAACGTAACACCGCCTCCTCGCCTACCTATTCTGTTTTTAACAAAAAGTCTATAACCTTTAATTTGATACTCCCTTACAAAGTCATGTGTTTCAGTGCTAAGCCACGATTCGTTTATCGCAATTAAATCAGTCTTTACAAGCAATTAAAGAAAAAAAATGCATTTATTTTATTTCGTAGGCTACGAGCATTTAAGGATAGAACCTTCAAATTGTTTGTAATTACGACACCATCGCGAGCGCAGGGGAAATTTGTAGAATTTACGCTGTGACCGTTCGAGTTACGGCAGCCTAAAAAGAAGAGACAGTATTATGAAATAGTCTTCCTAAACGCGCAGCTCCTACGTCATTAAGATGGAGTCCATCTTCGAGGAACAAGTCCCTCCTGCCGTAGAAACTGTTCTAAAAATCGCATAATGCACTCCTTCCTGTTGGCAAAGAGACTTTAGGTTATTGTTAATATAGGTCGCCTTGCTGTAGAAATCGTTATGTTGGATAATTCGAGGAAGTATACCTGTTAAGACAATCTTATTAGTTTTCTCCTTTAGTCGCTCTATTAAGTCCCTGTACTTAGCCAGCAGTTCTTCCGATCTAGAATTTAAAACGTTATTAGTACCGACATGAATAACATACG
>JAJOZX010000817.1:177500-187500 GCA_023014485.1 Bathynomus jamesi
ATTACCGTTACGCGAACCTATATGCAAAATTTTGCAATTATCCACGTTAAATCTCATTTGGCATGTGACTGACCAATGAACGACTTTATTCAGATCTTCCTGAATTTTACCTCTATCTTCGTCATTAATCGCACTACCACCCAGCTTCGTGTCATCCGCAAATTTTGAAATTGTACTGACTATGCCGACATCTAAATCGTTAATATATATAAGAAAAAGCAAGGGGCCCAATACAGAACCCTGAGGAACGCCACTCGCTACATTAGCCCAACACGACTCCGCTCCATCAACGACCACCCTCTGTTTCCTACCTCGCAACCACTCTTCTAGCCAATTTATTACTACACCACTGATTCCATGAGCCTTAGTTTTTTCAATGAGTCTTTTGTGCAGCACGGTGTCAAACGCTTTTTGAAAATCTAAATACACTACATCAACCGCCCGATGTCTATCGTAAACGTCAACCACGCTTTGGAAAAATTCTAAAAGATTAGTTACGCAAGATTTGTTTCGCCTAAATCCGTATTCGTATTTCTAACTAGCTTATGGAATTCTAAGTGTTCGACTATACGATTCCTAATTATTGATTCCAGTAGCTTACCTACAACAGACGTTAAACTGAGTTCCCTATAATTAACCGCCGCACCTTTATCGCCTTTCTTAAAGATAGGTGTTACGTTTGCTAACTTGAAATTATCTGGTACGCACCCCTGAGAAATAGACCCATTATAAATCTTTGTTAGCGGCACAACAATGCTATCTTTTAATTCTTTTAGTTGTATGGGATATATGGAATCCGGCCCCGGTGATTTACGCGTTTTCATTTTATCAATATAGCGGATTACCTCCCCTTCACTAACGACAATATTATCCAAAATATTACCATTATCAAAAGCTATTATTTCTATGACAGCGAAATTCGCTGTACTGATGAACGTGAAATCCCGGTTTCTTTCGCAACTTCACGTTCACTTTTACTTGTTCCCGGTTGTTCCTCTTGACTTAAAACCATTTCATTTACTTTTTCAATGTTTTCTGGCGTTCATAGTTTCTGGTCGACCACTTCCCAGACGCCGTTGACTGCTGCCGGTTTCTTTAAGTTTTTGTAAAAAATGTGCCACAGTTCTTTTTTTCCAATTTCTATTTGGAAATTCGTAAAGGATTATGTTTAATGAATATCCTTTTTCTTCACGTAGTGCTTGTATAATGTTCTTATCAGATTCTCTCAATCCCATCTTGAGGGGTCTGGAATAGAAAAATTTCATTTAAAATTAGGATCAAGGAATAAATATAAATGCGCAACTTTTTTTTGTATATTTGTTTTTTGGAAGCCAATTTCGGGCATTATATGGGCTTATAACCATCAAGCCATAGAATAAGTATTTAAAGAGAAAAGAATTATCTTTAATTTGGTTGTTTTTTAAGTCGCTAGCTCCAATGGTTATTGAGATATCACTTCTCAAAATTGGTGCCATTTTTTTGGGGCCACCCGATATATATATATATATATATATATATACATATATATACACACATATACCTATATATATATATATATATATATATATATATGTAAAAATGAAATGAATCCACATTCAGTTTTACATAAGAACCAAAATCGCTTAACGCGAGTTTGGATAATAATTTTACTTGTGGCTTCCTATTTTTGTTCGTGTCAAAACCCTACGATCTACCATACCTATGGTTTAGTCGTATCCATTTTCATTTATTATAGAAGTTATTATAATTAATTATGATTGTCTTGCATCTCACCCTCGACCCTAGATTATACATACGCATTGCATATAAGAGGATTGGAACCAATAGTTGTGCTTCTTAGTCCTTGATACCCACTCTGTCTTTAATTCGTTTCTTTTAGGTCCTCCCTAATAATGACTTACAGTTATACTGCACGTATGACATAATGTGAATAACTATGAAGTCATAAAGTAACTTAATTCTCTTCACGTTTTCCATACCTTGAACACTGAATCACGTGTTTAGTATTTGGACATCTTCCGTATTGAATGTATGGTAAATTCCTTAATAATAATAATAATAATAATAATAATAATAATAATAATAAAAAGAAACCATTCTCTATACATCATTAGTTATGTTGCTTCCTACCTATTGTCTACTGATACCTATCAACCTATCAGTCCATATTTTACGCGTCTATATTACGCACACAACCTATTCTGTTACTTACATGTAAAATACGTCCACATGTATTTTTTTCTTTTAAGTGCGTTCACCCTCAACTCTCATTAGGCTTACAGTAGTTAAATGCTCAAATTCGCGAATCAGCAGAACCGAACGTTTCTAAGATAAACAACATCTTTCGCTTTGATCCAAATCTATAACATATAATGTATATAAATTATCTTGTCATGTCTCATGTACTTGTGTTGTACTAATAACCATATATAATCTGACCATATAATCTGACCATATAATCTGACCATATAATCTGACCATATAATCTAACCATATAATCTAACCATATATATATATATAAAAACACTGTAAAAATGGTAACGACGTAATGTACTTCAATGAAACTATAATTGAATGTAATGACTTTATATATAATGTAAGAATGTACTTTAATCGAACTGTAAGGGACAATCATAAGCGAATGGGAAGTAATCCATAATCGCAATCATAATTGTAATAAACCCAACAAAAATGATATCGCCTTCAGAAATGAAGACGTGAAAAAAAAAATAAGATTAGTTTTTATTTTTATTTTTTTTTTTATTATTTTATTTGGAAACTTTCAAACACCTGATCGTGTTTAAAAGGGGGGGAAACTTAACCTCCAACTGCCATCCCCCAACATTCAGGCATATTTTATACATGTATTTGTAAAATGAAGAACACTTCATTACGACTCTGCCTTGGTGACTGCCAAGAGACTCCCCTGGTTAGCAGCCTCGCGGGGAGGGAGGTCGAACCTCTACCCCTGTAAATTCAGAGCAGTACCTGTATATTTTTAAGAAGTAAATTTACAGTAAGAGAAACTTTTTATTTTCCCCCTCGAGTTGGGAAATCGTCAGAGGAACTTAGTAAAGTCGAAAAGTTATAAAGTATCAGAGAAAGAATTAGAAAATTATAGAAGAAAAGTATCAGAAGAAATATCCGTTGCTTGCCTCCCTAACTAGAACCCCCTTCGAATCCGAACCGACAAAGGGCCATAAAGGGGGGGGTTAACAGTTGGCGACCCTGCCAGGATAAACACATAGAAGAAGGAAGGGTCTAACAGCTGGCGACCCTTTACCAGGATAAGAAGAAGATTTATAAAAGAAGAAGATTTATAAAAGAAGAAGACTTATAAAAGAAGAAGACTTATAAAAGAAGAAGACTTATAAAAGAAGAAGACTTATAAAAGAAGAAGACTTATAAAAGAAGGTTTATAAAAGAAGATTTATAAAAGAAGATTTATCAGGATAAAACCATTTGACCGGCGTGTCACGACTTCTAGTTCGTAACATCCACCCTTGACCGGTGTGTCACGACTCCAAGTTCTTCACGCCTAGTTTTCATCCAAGAAGAAGTGGCCAGCAAGACACGTCTTCAGGACACGTCTCTAAGGATTTCCCCATAGAAAATTTTAAGTACATTTTGTTTTTTTTAAGTAATTTATAAACACTTGAAAAGTCAGTATTATTAACAGTTAATAATGAGTATTAAGTCAGAATTTACAAGAAACACAGTGAACACTTCAGACACTAGTGATACATTTTTCTTAGTGTAACAGAGTTAATTTCAAAAAGAGAGTTAATTTCAAAAAGAGAGTTAATTTCAAAAAGAGAGTTAATTTCAAAAAGAGAGTTAATTTCAAAAAGAGAGTTAATTTCAAAAAGAGAGTTAATTTCAGAGTTATTTTCACTGTTATATTCAGTATAGAATAATTTTATTTTATGTACCAAACATAATAATACCAGAGTGAAATGTTGTTTACATTTTATATTTTTGTTTGCAAATTTTTTTCAATTACTGAATTGAATTGACTTGCAAATTAAGAGAGAGAGAGTTTACAGAGAGTTTATAGATTTAGAGAGATATTTGAAGTCAGTTTTAGTTGCAAAGAAGTTGCAAGTCAGTTTTCGTTGCAAATAAGTTGCAAGTAAGTTTTCGTTGCAAATAAGTTGCAAGTCAGTTTTCGTTGCAAATAAGTTGCAAGTCAGTTTTGAAGTCAGTTTTCGTTGCAAACAAGTTGCAAGTCAGTTTTGAAGTCAGTTTTCGTTGCAAACAAGTTGCAAGTCAGTTTTGAAGTTAGTTTTCGTTGCAAACAAGTTGCAAGTCAGTTTTCGTTGCAAACAAGTTGCAAGTCAGTTTTCGTTGCAAACAAGTTGCAAGTAAGTTTTCGTTGCAAATAAGTTGCAAGTCAGTTTTGAAGTCAGTTTCGTTGCAAACAAGTTGCAAGTCAGTTTTGAAGTCAGTTTTCGTTGCAAATAAGTTGCAAGTCAGTTTTATTTGCAAATAAGTTGCAAATCAGTTTTCAGTTGGTTGCATCCAAAAGGGACAACCAAACCCCAGAGATTTATAAAGATACTTGACAAGCGTTCAAGTTAGATAGTTAAGTTTCAGAATACTTGACAAGCGTTCAAGTTAGACAGTTAAGTTTCAAGAATACTTGATAAGAGTTCAAGTTACAGTTCAGAATACTTGACAAGCGTTCAAGTTAGATAGTTAAGTTTCAGAATACTTGACAAGCGTTCAAGTTAGACAGTTAAGTTTCAAGAATACTTGATAAGAGTTCAAGTTACAGTTCAGAATACTTGACAAGCGTTCAAGTCAGATAGTTTCAGAATACTTGACAAGAGGTCAAGTCAGAAGGTTGCGCCAAGATGGACAACCGCCCCAGAGATTTATAGAATACTTGATAAGAGGTCAAGTCAGAAGGTTGCGCCAAGATGGACAACCGCCCCAGAGATTTATAGAAATACTTGAAGAGGTCAAGTCAGAAGGTTGCGCCAAGATGGACAACCGCCCCAGAGACATAGAAATACTTGCAAGAGGTCAAGTCAGAAGGTTGCGCCAAAAGGGACAACCGCCCCAGAGATTTGTAGAAATACTTGACAAGAGGTCAAGTCAGAAGGTTGCGCCAAGGACAACCGCCCCAGAGACATAGAAATACTTGGCAAGAGGTCAAGTCAGAAGGTTGCGCCAAGGGACGACCGCCCCAGAGATAGAAATACTTGCAAGAGGTCAAGTCAGAAGGTTGCGCCAAAAGGGACAACCGCCCCAGAGATTTATAGAAATACTTGACAAGAGGTCAAGTCAAAGGTTGCCAAGAGGAACAACCGCCCCAGTTTTGAAGAAGCCAGTTTTGAAGAAGCCAGTTTTGAAGAAGCCAGTTTTGAAGAAGCCAGTTTTGAAGAAGTTAGTTTTGAAGAAGTTAGTTTTGAAGAAGTTAGTTTTGAAGAAGTTAGTTTTGAAGAAGTTAGTTTTGAAGAAGTTAGTTTTGAAGAAGTTAGTTTTGAAGAAGTTAGTTTTGAAGAAGTTAGTTTTGAAGAAGTTAGTTTTGAAGAAGTTAGTTTTTAAGTCCCAAGTCATTTCAATGCAGTCAATTGAATTCAACTTTTTCTTTGTAAGTTAAGAGAATTTAATTTAAGAAAATGTAAAGAGAATTTAATTCAACCTGAATTGACCGGGTTGCGTCTTTAGTTAACCTTTCTTTGTTTTGTTGTAAGAAGGAAATGGACCGATTTGTCTTTTCTCTTTTTCATGCCATTGTTGCGTATAAAAATATATAGGTAAAATGACATATTTTATTGTTGGCAACCAAAACCGTTTTTACAAATGTTGGTAACGAGTTTTATAATTATTGCGATTATATGATGACAGAAATAGTGTAATAATTAATCGATCATGTACCTAATTTATCTTGCTCTGTATGGTCGGGAAATTTACCCGTAGGACCGCACATGGCCCTAAATTTCAGTTGTGTTTATTCTTTTTTGTCATTTAATTTTAATAAAACTTCTACACAATAAAACATATGTATTTATCATATGCAAACAAGTTTTCAGACTAAAATATCAAATAATTCAAATTCTATCAACATTCAACGAAAGAGTATGGTTTTTCTACTTAACATGAAAAAATTATTAAACCTTTTTAATATTTTTTTTTAGTATATAAAAATAATTTTTAATGTAAAATTTACCTGAAATTATTAAAAGAAAAGATTGTTCGAAATGCTTTCCTTCCATTTCAATAACACTTTTTATTCTTGGCCGAAACTCATCTAAGGTTCGATTTACTTTTATTTTTAAGAATATTATAAAATTATGTTTAGCTCATTAAAATGCATATTTTTAATTTGTATTCTTAATTTTCTTAATTCAATTATCGTACCGATACTTCTGGTTAATGTTAATGGTTATATAGTTCATATATAGCTAGGAATGTTACTAGTCGAATTTAATTCCATCTTCCAAAATTCAATTTTTAAACCGTGAGATTTACTTCATCAATTGTAAGTCCTCTAAGTACATTTCTTTGTATTACCTTAATTCTTATTTTTAAGAATATTATAAAATTATGTTTAGCTCATTAAAATGCATATTTTTAATTTGTATTCTTAACTTTCTTAATTCAATTATCGTACCGATACTTCTGGTTAATGTTTATATAGTTCATAATTATATAGCTAGGAATGTTACTAGTCGAATTTAATTCCATCTTCAAAAATTCAATTTTTAAACCGTGAGATTTACTTTCATCAATTGTAAGTCCTCTAAGTACATTTCTTTGTATTACCTTAATACGTGGAACTGATTTAATTAAATACTTAAATACTACCTTGAACTTAAAGGATTTTATAATAATAATGATGATAATAATAACAACAATAATTGACTCAAAGATTTTATAACCCTAAACCCATCTTAAATTATTATACATTATTTTTAAACTTTGTTAATTCAAAAACCTCCCAAATCCCTACACATACACACGCATGTATGCGCTATATATATATATATATATATATATATATATACAAACCTTATGCTAAAATCATTGGATGTCACAAAAACTATTTCATAGCGTGAAAGTGCTAACTATGCTATTTATATAGTCCTACGCATTTTTGCTTACTATATATAAATTTTTGCTCAGGCGTTTATTCAGTTAATTTAAGAATCCTCTCCGCTAATCTATCCCTCAAATTTATAAGATACACACTTTGTATCTAATACACACACATACACACTAGACCACAGGTCTATACATCATCCATTACGTAATTCGATTTTTACCTACAATAGTCAATAAAATTAGTTATAGACTGCACGATCAGGGTAACTTTGGAAAATAATTTATATTTTTCCCTTTTACCTACTATTCAGTGTATGTAATTTTCCCCACAGAAATTTTCTTTTAAATTAACAATACCATTCTTTGTCTAGCGTAATTGTTTGTCTAAAATTGAAGTATTAATCTTTGAATTTTTTATATTATATAATAACTCACTTGTTCTGTATAAAAATTTGTAATGTAAAGAAAAAAAAATTCGTCACCTAACTTGAATTAGTTAGAATGTTATTTTCTCATTTGTATTGTATTAATGATACCCTATTAGATTATTGTATAAATATCGTTTTTTAAAAAAAAGGGGAGAGCAATGTAAAAATGAAATGAATCCATATTCATTTTTACATAAGAACCAAAATCGCTTAACGCGAGTTTGGATAATAATTTTACTTGTGGCTTCCTATTTTTGTTCGTGTCAAAACCCTACGATCTACCATACCTATGGTTTAGTCGTATCCATTTTCATTTATTATAGAAGTTATTATAATTAATTATGATTGTCTTGCATCTCACCCTCGACCCTAGATTATACATACGCATTGCATATAAGAGGATTGGAACCAGTAGTTGTGCTTCTTAGTCCTTGATACCCACTCTGTCTTTAATTCGTTTCTTTTAGGTCCTCCCTAATAATGACTTACAGTTATACTGCACGTATGACATAATGTGAATAACTATGAAGTCATAAAGTAACTTAATTCTCTTCACGTTTTCCATACCTTGAACACTGAATCACGTGTTTAGTATTTGGACATCTTCCGTATTGAATGTATGGTAAATTCCTTAATAATAATAATAATAAAATAATAATAATAATAATAATAAAAAGAAACCATTCTCTATACATCATTAGTTATGTTGCTTCCTACCTATTGTCTACTGATACCTATCAACCTATCAGTCCATATTTTACGCGTCTATATTACGCACACAACCTATTCTGTTACTTACATGTAAAATACGTCCACATGTATTTTTTTCTTTTAAGTGCGTTCACCCTCAACTCTCATTAGGCTTACAGTAGTTAAATGCTCAAATTCGCGAATCAGCAGAACCGAACGTTTCTAAGATAAACAACATCTTTCGCTTTGATCCAAATCTATAACATATAATGTAATATAACATATGTATATAAATTATCTTGTCATGTCTCATGTACTTGTGTTGTACTAATAACCATATATAATCTGACCATATAATCTGACCATATAATCTGACCATATAATCTGACCATATAATCTAACCATATAATCTAACCATATATATATATATAAAAACACTGTAAAAATGGTAACGACGTAATGTACTTCAATGAAACTATAATTGAATGTAATGACTTTATATATAATGTAAGAATGTACTTTAATCGAACTGTAAGGGACAATCATAAGCGAATGGGAAGTAATCCATAATCGCAATCATAATTGTAATAAACCCAAACAAAAATGATATCGCCTTCAGAAATGAAGACGTGACAAAAAAAAATAAGATTAGTTTTTATTTTTATTTATTTTTTTTATTATTTTTATTTGGAAACTTTCAAACACCTGATCGTGTTTAAAAGGGGGGGAAACTTAACCTCCAACTGCCATCCCCCAACATTCAGGCATATTTTATACATGTATTTGTAAAATGAAGAACACTTCATTACGACTCTGCCTTGGTGACTGCCAAGAGACTCCCCTGGTTAGCAGCCTCGCTGCGGGGAGGGAGGTCGAACCTCTACCCCTGTACAGTGCCCGCGAAAAGTATCCGATCACTCAAGAAAATACAATATTTTCCCTTGATATTCAGAGACACGTAATTCACTTTCTATTTGTTCTAGCGACATCTGGTAACTTTGAGGTTGCTCGCTGATATGAGAGCTATCCAACGCATTCTCAAATTAGTGTTCTGTAGCCTTCGTTGCGGGTGGCTGTGTCTCAAATTTGTCAGATTTCACTGTTTTGTAAATTTCTTGATATTTTTTTTTTTTTACAGAAAGTGGTGTAAATAAATTTATATATAATGTTGCTAAAAAACAACTAAAGTGATTGTCGAGGTGCTATTGTTGCTTTGCATGCATGTGGGAAATCACAGAGACAGATAGCTAAGGAATTAAACATATCCCAAAGTACCGTTAATTTATGGGTTTCACGGGCTAAGAACAATGGTGGCCTAACCACGTCAGTCCCTAAAAAACGATCTGGCAGACCGAGAAAAACAAATTCGCGAACAGACAAACTTATGAAACGTTTAGTATTGAAAAACCCAACAATAACTGCGAAAGAAATAAAATTTAATATGAATATTTGTTATCTGGTGTTTCTGAACGAACTATCCAGGAGCGGCTCCAAAAAGAACTCGGATTACCATCTCGCCATGCTGCTAAGAAACCGTTCATTAATGAAAAAATGCGTAAAAAACGTGTCGCATTTTGTAAAAATACATTCATTGGACTGTTGATGACTGGAAGAAGGTTTATTTAGCGATGAGTCGACATTTTTGACATTCAGAAGTTGTCCAAAAAAGGTTCGCCGGCCTATTGGCTCAATAGGATGGATCCTAAATACACCCTAAAGACAATGAACACCCTCCAAGTGTGATGGTTTGGGGTTGTTTCGGTTACTATGGGCGTGGAAACTTATATTTTCTTCCGAAGAACACAACTATGAATGGTGCACGGTATTTA
>JAJOZX010000817.1:192500-215000 GCA_023014485.1 Bathynomus jamesi
GGGCACCACATATTTGCTGTGCACAGTGCAATGCAATGTTAATAGCTTGGATGAATGGTAAAAGAAAAGCTATGCCGTTCTCAGTCCCCATGGTTTGGCGTGAGCCAAAAAATCACTTCAATGATTGTTATTTTTGTTTGACAAAGATTGCTGGTTTCACAAAGAAAAACAAATCAAATCACGTACCCAAACTGCGAATCAGCAATGAAACCAGTACCACATGATGAAACAAATCCACCACCAGTTCCACCAGCAACGATAACAGACAGCAGTTCATCTGAAGATTCTGCTAGTGATATAGAAACAGGGAAAGATGGCATATATGTTCCAGATGCAAATATTTCCCCACATTTGTTAAGTCAAGCGGAGTTAAATGACTTAGTGCGCGATTTGGAATTACCAAAAGAAAAGGCAGAGTTGCTTGGTTCAAGACTTCAAGAATTTAATCTTCTCCAACCAAACACCAAAGTTTCCCATTTCCGCCATCGCCATTTGCAGTTTTCATCATTTTACTTACAGGAAGAAAACGTTTGTTTCTGCCACGATATCAGTGGTCTGATGCAAGGGATTGGCTGTCGCTATGATCCAAAAGAATGGAGACTGTTCATTGACTCTAGTAAAGCTAGCCTTAAAGCTGTATTACTGCACAACGGCAATGAAAAAACCTTCAATACCTGTAGCACATGCCACTGGCCTTAATGAGACTTATGAATCGATGAAACTGCTGCTAAGACTCATCAAATATAAGGACCACACATGGAATATTTGTGGCGACCTTAAAGTTGTATCATTACTTCTTGGGTTACAGTTGGGCTACACAAAGCATATGTGCTTTTTGTGTCTATGGAACAGCAGAGATGACAAGAACCACTACAAAAAACATGATTGGCCATCTAGAACTGAACATGTTGTTGGTAAATACAATGTGAAACACCCAGCACTTATTGACCCTCAGAAAGTACATCTTCCACCACTTCACATTAAACTTGGCTTTATGAAAAATTTCGTGAAGGGTATGGATCATGAAGGTAGTGGTTTCCAATATTTAAAGGATAAATTCAAAGGAATATTGACAGATGCTAAGCTAGAAGCTGGAGTTTTCACTGGACCACAGATCCGCAGTGTCATCCACGACTCATCGTTTCCATCTAACCTAAATGAGAATGAACTAGGAGCATGGACATCTTTCGTTGAAGTTGTCAAAAATTTTCTTGGAAACCACAAAGCTGAAAACCACCGTAAACTCGTAGAAAACATGCTTAAATCTTATGAAATAATGGGATGCAGAATGTCTTTGAAAATTCATTTTTTACATTCTCATCTTGACTTCTTCCCGGCCAACGTTGGGGCTGTAAGTGACGAGCATGGTGAGCGCTTCCACCAACAGATCTCAGTTATGGAAAACAGATACCAAGGTAATTTCAACCCAAATATGATGGGAGATTATTGTTTTCCTGCAGAAGGAGAGCTCGTCATCCTACAAGCGACAAAGGAAGAGGACACACCAAAGTTTCACTTAAGAACAGGAATTTGCCTTTCAGTAGTAACAACAAAATACTAACGCGCTTTGGGTGGATGGTTGGGCGCAGGGGTGGTAACTCCGCCAGCGGAATTCCGCTGTCTGTCTTAAGCCAGAATAAAGGAGGAAAGACATCCCTGTTCACTAATTATTTAAGTATGCTTAACATAAAACGTGGCACGGAAAAGTAGCTTAGACGGCTTTCGTAATAGAAGCGGGTGAGAAAAAAAATGAAAAATAGGGGTTTTCGGTTACACAAAATCTGGACGTGATAGAGAAATTTTGATATCAGATCTGAAATCAGCATCAGCGCTTTAGTAGGAATCAGTAGATCACGTGTCTGTAACAAAAAAAAAGTTGAAATTTGTTGCCTAGTGTTATCAACAAGTTTTTGGGATGGCCATGGGCAACCCCTTATCGCCCCTCCTCTCCAATATTTATATGGAGTTTTCGAAATTACTTACATTCCGAGAATCCTGGGGGTTGGCATCCCTTGGTTGCGGTACGTCGAAGATATTTTGTGTATCTGGCCCATGAATCGTGACCTGGATAACTTCCTCCTTCAGTTAAATGATCAAGTCCCCTCCATTAAGTTTACTTTAGAAGTGGAACAAGACAATTCAATCCCATTTTTGGATGTGCGTGTACATAGGGAAAGCCCAGGTTTTAAGTTTAGTATCTATCGGAAAACAACAAACAATTTGTCCTACGTACACTTTTACTCGGGACATGACACTCCCACTAAGAAGGCCATTTTTTCATCAATGTTTCTCCGCGCCCTTAGGATCGCCAGTCCGGAATACATCGATGCCGAATTGGAAAAAAATCAACGGTATTGGAAGTGATATGTGTTATCCATCTGCGTTTATGGAATCTTGTCTCAACAAGGCAAAACGAACTTTCTATCGTGTCAATAATAACACTCGTACTTTGTCAAAAAATATTTTAGTACTTCCATTTTTCCCCGGCTTTTTAGGCATTGCTAATGTTCTTAAACTTTTGGATATTAATGTAGTATTTTCATATAACAATATTGTGAAAAGTATCATAGTAAAAAATATCCCTACCAATAATTCAGGCATTATCTATAAAATTGGGTGTAAACAATGTGATTCCTTTTACATAGGTCAGACGGGAAAGGATTTGCACACACGTATAAAACAGCATCAATATACCGTTAGAACAGGACAGTTGTCCAGTGCCCTTTTTGTCCATTTGTCAGAGTTATCCCACTGTATTGATTGGAATAATGCTTCAGTTTTGTTCCACTCTAGCAACATTGTTAATAGAAATATTCTTGAGTCTGCCATTATCCAACTTTCAAATAGCTTCAACATAAGCAAAGGTCTTTTTCAACTCGATCCTGTTGTTTTGAATTCCTTCAAGGCAGATTTAGATAAGAAGGGTAGGACGCTAAATCTTTGGTAAACTTGTATGCTACTTTATTAACTTTCAATTTTCATTTTATTTTTATATACATCGAAACTTAACCAAAAAAAGTCAGTGTTAAAACCCGGGCAGATTTCCAGTATAAATTTGTATTTTTATAATTCATTTGATCTTGTGCTAAAAATCGATATTTTTCCTTACAAATCTGTATGCCTCTCTGTTAATCCTTTAATTTTTAATTTTTTTTTTACTTCTCCGTTTATTGCATATATATATATATATATATATATATATATATATATATATATATATATATATATATATATTATATATATATATATGTATATATATATATATAGATATATATATATATGTATATATATATATATATATTTCTTTTTCTTTTTTTTTCTTTCTGTAACCTATATTATAGGCTATCACCCTTTTGTACTTCAGTGTTCCTGAGGATGTCATTGGACGAAAGCGCTTGAGCACCGTTTTGTGTTTCCTTTCCTTCGTGGTTTTATTCATCATATATATATATATACACATATATATACATATACATATATATATATATATACATATATACATATATATATATATACATATATACATATATATACATATATATATATATATATATATATATATATATATATATATATATATATATATATATATATTATACACATATATACATATATAACCTTACCTTACAACCTTACAAAGGTTCCGCGCGATGACTTCTCATTTCGCGAATGTCAAGCTTGTCGCCCCCTCCTCTCGAGTTGGCCTGGTGAAGTAGTGAGTTGGATTCTTGCGCTCTCCACCTCACATAGCCAGGTACGCCCGGCTGATCGGGGATTGTTCTGACCCAGGCTTCTAGTCTTCTTTTGAAGATTTCCACTGCAACTCCCTTCGTGTTTCTTAGGTCTTTGGGCAACTGATTAAACAGTTTTGGTCCTCTCACTACAAAAATATTTTCTTTGAGGGTTAAGTATGTTCTCCGTCTCGCCCTCAATTTGGCAATACGACACAGTCTACCGCTTCTACTTTCCACCGTTGTTTGGGGAGTTATGGGATTCAGAGTAAGATTAGGGACTAGTTTCTCCATTATTTTCCAAGTGTAAATGGTGTATCTCTCTCTTCTCCTTTCCAGTGAATATAGGTCTAGTTCTCGTAACCTTTCCCAGTAATTTAGTTCTTTGCACCCATTGATCTTGGCTGTGAAGCTTCTTTGGATCCCCTCCAGCTGTCTAATGTCTTCTTTTTTATATGGGGATGTTAGGACCGAGCAGTATTCCAATTTGGGTATTATGAGGGTTTTCAGTAGAGGAATCATTACATTCCTATCCCTTCGTTTAAAGGTTCTCAATATCTGACACGTTATTCTCTTTGCTCTGTTTACTGCTATCTTATTTTGTTTTTCAATTTTCGCATCATCTGTCATTACAACCCCTAAATCTTTTGCTCTGGAATTTCTCTGAATTTCCTGTCCATTTGGGGTATAATATTCCTTGGACTTTAGGTCTTCTCTTTTTCCGTACCGTAATAGCTAAAATTTCTCAGTGTTAAACTTCATATTGTTGTCTTCAGTCCACTTGTAGATTTTGTTTATGTCGGTTTGTAGAGATCCTATGTCTTCTGGGTTTCTTATTTTTCTACTGATCTTTTTGTCATCCTCAAAGGATGTTACTGTGCTGTCTCTGGTAACGTCCTCATCTATGTCAGTTAGCATGATTATGAAGAGTAGTGGAGCTAATACTGTTCCTTGTGGTACCGAGCTGAGGACCTCTGATTCTGATGAAGATACTCCTTGTACTGTAACGACTTGCCGCAGCTCACTAAGGAAATTATATATCCATTTCCCTACTTTTCCTGTTATTCCCATATATTTCAGTTTATGTATTATGATCCCGTAGTCACACTTGTCGAACGCTTTAGCAAAGTCTGTGTATAGCACATCATAGTTTTCATTACTTTCACGTGAATCAATAATGCTTTTGTAGTGTTCCATTAGTTGTGATAGGCATGATCTGCCTGATCGAAACCCGTGTTGGTTATCATTGAATTTTTTATGAGTTTCCAAAAAGTCATACATTTTCTGTCTAACTATTCTTTCAAATATTTTAGTGAGATGAGATGTAAGCGACACTGGCCTATAGATTTTGGCCTCGGATCGATCTCCTCCTTTTTATATTGGGACTATGTTGGCGCTCTTCAGGATGCCCGGTATTACTCCCGTGTCTAATGATCGTCTCCATATCCAGTATAGGGGGTCAGCGATTGCATTCTTGCAGTTTTTGATCAGTGTGGCATTCCATTTATCAGGTCCTGCCGCTGAGTGTGTTTTTAGTTTCCCTATGGCTTGTGTAATATCATCCGTCGTAAAGTCGAAATCCATTATACTTTCCCCTTGTGGTTCTTCTTCAATATAAATATAAATATATATATATAAATATGTATGTATATTATATATATATATATCAATATAAATATAT
Source organism: Bathynomus jamesi (assembly GCA_023014485.1). NCBI lineage: Eukaryota > Metazoa > Arthropoda > Malacostraca > Isopoda > Cirolanidae > Bathynomus > Bathynomus jamesi. Next base: position 197,913 of record JAJOZX010000817.1, read on the forward strand.
ATAAAATATATATATATATATATATATATATATATTAGGGTGTGACCGTTGCCCTCCAAAAATCAAAAAATGGTCCTACAATGCTGTTCAAAGTTTTAGTGTTGTGTATTTATCTAGGAAACACCCCTGTAAATTTTCTTGGAGATCGTGTGCATGTTTGAGCTAGCACCGTCGTACCAGCAAGTATTGCTATTTCAGCTTATGAACTTCATAAATAAGTGTGAAAATAGCACATTTTATCAGATTTTCATTTCCGGGTCTGGAACGCTGACCACAAATTTTCCACGTATTATTTTATTGCATTTAATTTTAATGATGCTCTTTTCTTTTCCCTTGACAGTGATTTGATGTTGTGAATAGAGAATTTAATCATGGATACACGCAAGATGATGAGTATGTCAGAATGTTATTGGGCACCGTACCCCGAGAAGAAGAAAAGGAAATAAAGGGCTGCAAACTGCCAACTAATAGGCAGGTCTTACTATGTCTGTTAGCAAACCTTCGGGATATGCTTTGGGACCAGCTTTATCTGCCACCATTGACAATGCTTTTGCATTACCAGAAGGCGAATGTCCCGACCATTACAGGCAGGAACAATATTGGCCGAGTGATTAAAACTTACTATGACAAAGACTACATGATGCTTATGAAAAAGAATGAGGATAGAAGACGGGCTGATGATCCTGGAATTATGAAGTTTAAATCAGAATTGAGCCTGACGATGAAATTTTATAAGAACACAGTGTTGAAAGACATGGCGGCTGCGAAAAAGGGGAAAACTCAGGCCGAACAAGATGCCATCGATACTGACATACTCTTTATGAAAAGCATGCTAAGTGACAGAGTAGCTACCTACTCTGGGGTAAACAAAGTACCCACAGAAAAGGTTCAGAAGCGACAGAAAAGGCAGATGCGAGAAGAGAGCAATGTGATCATGCTGAGAATGTACAGGCTGATATTGATTCACCTATTAGCTCTGATGAGGACGATGACATTGATGAGGCCAGCACTGCTGAACCAAAGAGAAAACATCGGAGAACAGTGAAAGAGGGAGTTTCAATTTTTGTGCCCCATGATATTCTGAAGTCGGCAGAACTTGTTTCATGCAGTGTTCGAAACAACATCTCGCCGACCCAGCTGAGTGCAATTGTGTACTCCCTTGTATCTGCATGTGGTGGAGATACATCAAAGCTAAGTCTAAATGCAAGGACGGCCCACCGATACCGAGCTTCCATCGTGTCAGAAATAAGTTTAAAAATCATGGATGAATGGTAACCATCAGACAAAGTACTGGTGCACTGGGATGGTAAACTTATGGACACGCTGGATTCCAAAGGCACTGATGACCGCCTGCCCATTCTTGTGTCTGGTGTCAATGGCACAAACCTTCTTGGAGTCCCACCTCTTCCGCATTTGACTCAAAAAGCTGGCCTGGTTCAAGGAGACTTGATATGAACAGCAACCAAACAACTTCTGGTCGATTGGGAGTGTGAACAGAATGTCGTTGGTATGGTTTTCGACACAACTTCATCCAATACAGGTAAACCTATTTCAAACATCAGCGTGAATTTATCACGACATTAATACCAAAATACAGTGAATGATTTAACAGAAATCTGCAAAAAGCACGTGCCTGAAATGGTGGCATTAAACTACAATTACATTTTTTTTTCAGGACAAAAAACAGCTACTTGCGTCTCCCTCCAAAAGGAATTAGAGTGTGCAGTATTCTGGTGCGCCTGTCGCAGGCATGTGGGCGAAGTCATCCTAGGTGTTTGCTGGGATTGCTTGAAAGTGGAGGGCTCTTCATGTCCAAACATAATGGTTTTCCAGAGGTGAGTCATAAGCTTTACAAAATAACAAGGAATATTATTATCTAATGAACAAATTTAGTGGAATTTCTTTTATTAAACTTATAAGATATACTAACACCAAGCAAATGATCGATCATATCAATCTTAATACCCCTAAAACAATATTATAGATTAGCACGAAATACAATAATCCCAATAATTGCATTTCTAGGTTCAAGAACCATTTCTCTCAACTGGCGTACAATGAAAAAAAGAAATACTACTACCCCGCAATGCCTGGAGTGTTTGAGGAGCGCCAGCAGGAGATGGCTGACTTCTTCCGTGAATCTCTAGCCCAACCATTTACACGTGGCGACTACAAGGAGCTGGTAGAGCTTTGTCTGCTGCTTGTAACTAAAGGATCCGAGCCAGTGAACTTCACAATGGTCTACCCCGGCGCACTTCACAAAGCAAGGTGGATGGCTAAACTGCTCTATACCCTCAAGATTGTTCTTTGTCAGGCCAGTTCAAAGAGCAGTTTCCCAAAGCCGAGGTTGTGACTGAAAGTCAAATCAGCAGAAGTTAGAACGGTTTGCTGTTCACAGTCGCTGTTTATGTCCCATGGTGGATTGTTTGCCCCGTTCCAGCAAGTGCGCCACTGAATGACTTGAATTTGGTCGAAACCTTGGCTGAATTTGCCCCATATGACGCAACAATAGTTTGACAAAGCACGTGTGGCACTCGGTAGACACACTTGGTACCTAATTGAGGAGTTGGCCCCACTGGCTTTGTTCTCGTCCCAAGTACAAGAAAGGACAAAAGAGGAGATGAGGAAGGCCCTTCTTTGCCATGAAGGCACTGAAGTTACTAAGAGAGTGGGGCTCAATCATGGGGGCTATGGAAAGCCATATCTTCCCCCTGTCCCAGAAAGTGGCACTGCCCTGGTGGACCTAATTGGGCCTGACTCAAGCCGGTTCTTCACCATTTTAGGCATGCCCTATCAGTTTCTCCACAGTCCAGCCAGTGAATGGGCGGATCATGACGACTACCTGAACATGAAACGGGTTGTGGACAAGCTTAGTTCGTCAATGAGGCAGCAGAGCGTGGTGTAAAACTTTGCCATGACTTTCTTAATGTTGCCAGGGATGAGGAGCGCTTTCAAGAAGTCCTTCAAGTAGTTGAAAATGACAGACTCCGCGTTCCTAATCAGCGCAAACGATCATCTGTTTCCGAACAGAAATCATGGTTTCTTGCTCTAGAGAAATAATACCTTGTGAATATATGATAAAACCCCTTAATGTACCATGAGAGAATAAGAATGATTAACTTTTTTGTGTTAGCGACAACAGCTTTTAATCAAGACAGGCAAATGATTTGTGTTAATATCACTTATGATGGTTGTGTAATCTCATATATAGGCGCGTATGCCGTATAAGCAAAATCGCTATTTTTCAAATTACTGGTGCTCACTCGAATATGCATCAATCTTCAAAACATTGCACGTGGGTATTTTTTATGTCAACATGCAACACCAAAATTTTGAACAGCATTGTAGGACAAAGTTGGGGCAAGTGTCACACCCTAATATATATATATATATTATATATATATATATATATAATATAACTGCAATGACCGCGCAGTATATAAATGAATAGAAACGACATAAGTGTTAAGGAACGTTTCTGCACACGAGGAGGAGAGATAACGTATAATGAAAAATGACGCGAACCGCCCGGGAATCGAACCCAGGGCCTTCCAATTGCCGGTTGGACGCTCTACCATTATGCTACGGACCTCACTCAATCACAAACCGAAATTCTCCCACATAGGGCAGAAACCAATGCCATGAGAGGGCACCCTCGCAAATCGTGAATATGCGCATATAACTGCAATGACCGCGCAGTATATAAATGAATAGAAACGACATAAGTGTTAAGGAACGTTTCTGCACACGAGAAGGAGAGATAACGAATAATGAAAAATGAGGCGAACCGCCCGGGAATCGAACCCAGGGCCTTCCAACCGGCAATTGGAAGGCCCTGGGTTCGATTCCCGGGCGGTTCGCCTCATTTTTCATTATTCGTTATCTCTCCTCCTCGTGTGCAGAAACGTTCCTTAACACTTATGTCGTTTCTATTCATTTATATACTGCGCGGTCATTGCAGTTATATGCGCATATTCACGATTTGCGAGGGTGCCCTCTCATGGCATTGGTTTCTGCCCTATGTGGGAGAATTTCGGTTTGTGATTGAGTGAGGTCCGTAGCATAATGGTAGAGCGTCCAACCGGCAATTGGAAGGCCCTGGGTTCGATTCCCGGGCGGTTCGCCTCATTTTTCATTATTCGTTATCTCTCCTCCTCGTGTGCAGAAACGTTCCTTAACACTTATGTCGTTTCTATTCATATATATATATATATATAATATATACAGTACTGGCCAAATTATTAGGAATTTTTTAAAAATTTCATTTTTTGGTATAAAATGTTAAATTAAACCAATTTTAAACTTTGAAAAGTTATTTATTTCTACACAAGAATACATGGTCATTATTTAGCAATAGTTTAGTACTTAGTTTGACCCCCCTTAGCTGCCTTAAGGGCTGCGACACGCTTCGGCATGCCATGAATCAATTTTTTGCATAATTCCTTAATACGTGTAGAGTGAAACCAGACTTGAATAAGTCGCTCTATGAGTTGGTGTTTTGTTGTTATCGGCGTTTCATGGATTACGTCCTTTAAAATACACCATAAACTTTCGATTGGGTTCATGTCTGGAGAATTTCCAGCCCATGGGAGCAACCGAACACTATTTTCATGACACCATTTTTTAACCGACTTTGCCGTGTGGCATGGAGCTGAGTCTTGTTGAAAAATCCAACGTCTATTACCATACATTCCCTTATTTGAGGCAGTAGAACGTCTTCTTAGTACTTCTATATACTTGACTTGGTTCATATTCCCCTCAACAATGCTCAAACGACTAGTTCCATGCACAGAAATTGCTCCCCAAACCATGATCTTTTGTGGAAATTTCACCGTTTTCATCAGACACTCAGGCAAAAATTCTTCTCCAGGCCTCCTTCTTAGACTTTGAACCGATCGTCAAGCACGGCAATCGTGACTCATCGGAGAACACCACCTGCAATCAAAGAAAGCCCTGTGAAAGAGTCAGTGCATAGCGTATGAAGTACAGCTAAAACGAAGTACAGTATGACTTGCTGCTTTACAGATATTTTTACTGCAGTTTTATCACGTACTGTAAATACACTTCTATGCATACTGTATTTACTGTATTAACATTCTATTTAATGTTAAATATTATTCTTACCTGTTCCCAATCCTCACTAGTCCAGTTAATGTGTTCCTTTGCCCATGCAAACGTGCCTTCTTCATAGCCTCAGTGAGCCTGGGCTTCTTCCTTGGGCGGTAGGCTTTGAAGCCGGCAGTTAGAAGCCTCCTGTTGACTGTTCTACGACTAATATTGATGCCATCAGCCGCTAGACTACTGGAAATGTTTTTGCAAGTAGCTCTTCTATTTCTAAGAGACAAAATTGCAATCTGTCTATCAGTTCTTGGAGTCGTTACCCTTTTTCTGCCGCATCTTCCAACCCTTTTGGGGCCTACATTTTCTCCAAATACCATTTTTTTCTTAATACGAAGTACTGACTGTGGTGAAACATGGAGTTTGGCAGCGATTTCCTTTTGTTTAAATGTAGAAGAAGTTAATAAAACCTGTATTTGCCCAATTTTCCGTGGACTCAAGTCATTCTTTCGCCCCATTTTCAAATTCACTTAAAAACTGTAACAAATAATTGCCGAAATTGGGTAAATACACTATTTAAATTAAACGGTAGTTACAATGACACGTAAAAGAAAGAGAAACACACCCGCATCGCACGACAACCAAACGACAACTGACGAACAAACACGCTTCGTTCGACTAAAGAATTATGCAAAAAATTGATTCATGGCATGCCGAAGCGTTCGCAGCCATTATGGCAGCTAAGGTGGGTCAAACTAAGTACTAAACTATTGCTAAATAATGACCATGTATTCTTGTGTAGAAATAAATAACTTTTCAACGTTTAAAATTGGTTTAATTTTAACATTTTATACCAAAAAATGAAATTTTAAAAAAATTCCTAATAATTTGGCCAGTACTCTATATATATACATATACATATATAATATATATATATATATATATATATATAATATATACATATAATATATATATAATATGTAAAAATGAACCATAAATAATTCCCATATTCCTATATTATCTTATCCTTCATGTAATTCTTGTATTCATTTATATAGTCTCTGTATCCATTGTAAGAAAAAGTATCCATTTTTAAAAATTCATGTGTTATATGGTTCATGTATTTATATAATCCTGTATATTCTTATATATTTAACTTTATATAATGCCTATACTCATATGTATGTACGTGTGTGTATTCATTTTTACATAAGGACCAAAATCGCCCAACGCGAGTTTGGATAAAATTTTTGATTTGCTTTCTACTTTGCTAAATAATTGGTGACCTGTTGTTTTTTAAAATCTCATAATCATTTTTTTAGATTTCGCTTAATAAGGAATCCTGCTTAAGCTTTGCAATGTTCACATTTTGTATACACTCTCTTTCGTTATAAACAATGAGATCATGTCTTGCCTAAGCATTAAAATTGTACATCTTAAACCTTAAAATTTCACTCATATGCATATTTTAGTGTAAAGATGCATAGTCCGATTTCCACTTTTAGTTAACTTGGCAGATCATGATAACATCAGATCTGAAAAGTCGCGGTTTAAGATAAAAATATGGTTTCGTCTTCAAATATTTTGTTTACTCGTTCCAGCCTTACCACAGCTAAAAAATTTACTTATTTTCAAATATTGTGCAAAAATAATACAGCCTTTTTAGCATTTAATAATAATAATGTTAGCAGTTTTTGGGTATATAACCCACTAAAATTATTCCATTGTCATTCAGAAGCTAATTCAGAGGCTGAGCACTACCTGTACATTTTAACAGTAAAATTACAGTTGAAGCTTTTTATTATCCTTCGAGCCTTGCTCTCTTCAGAAGAACTTAGTCATTAAACTTTCCGGATACGCTATAAGAAGAATCCGGAACCTTCAGCATTTTGAGTAAGTCTATCAGAGTCCTCCGAGCCACTATAGAAGAACTCGGAGAGTAATATAGAAGAAAACTACTTCAAGACACACATCCGTTGCTGCCACCTAACTAGAACCCCCGTCGACTTCGAACCAACACGGGCCATAGACGGAGGGGTTAACAACTGGCGACCCTTTAACCAGGATCTTCACGACTCCAGGATTCTTCCAGTCTTCCAGACCCTGGAACCAGAACCAACACCCAGTTGACCGGCGTGTCACGACTTCTAGTTCGTCACATCCACCCAGTTGACCGGCGTGTCACGACTTCTAGTTCGTCACATCCACCCAGTTGACCGGCGTGTCACGACTTCTAGTTCGTCACATCCACCCTTGACCGGCGTGTCACGACTTCTAGTTCGTCACATCCGAACCGGTGCGTCACGACTCCAAGTTCTCACGCCTAGTTTTCATCCAGGAACAAGTGGCCAGCAAGACACGTCTTCAGGACACGTCTCTAAGGATTTCGCCGTAGGAATCTTGTTAAGTACAAAACTCTTTTTTAAAATAATTTCTAAACATTTGAAAAGTCATTATTATTAACAATTAATATTTAGTATTGAGCCAGAATTAACAAAACACAGTGAACACTTCAGACACCAGTGATACATTTTTTTTATTGAAAACAGTATTGTCACAGAATTATTTCACAGTTATTTCACAGTTATTTTTACTATTCTAGTTAGTATAGTATAATTTTATTTAATGTACCAAACATAGTATTACCATACCTTCACGTACATTCGAGTGAAATTTTGTTTACATTTTTATTTTTTTTGCAATCTTTTCAAATTTTCCCCGAGTTAGGCAAATTGTTGTGCATTTATTTTTTTAGATAGTGTAGTTAGGAAAACCCCTTAAGTGATCATTCCATAAATTAAGATCGGTCAAGCAGACCTAATTAGAACACATTAATAAGTACCTTCACATATGAGCGATTCAGACGGTGCGCTTTCTGACATCGAAAATTTACCTACACCCATTTTTCCACCTACCCCGCGCCCTTCAAACATACTCCCAAACACACAAGCCAATATGTCTCAGTCTCAAACCCCCGCCCCAGCATACATTAACTTAGGCAGACTAGTAAACCTTCCTCATACTGTTTTAATTTTTAAGGGGACCATAGATAATCGTTTTGTTGAACCACGCGTAAGACCTTGGGTTGAATCTTTAGAGCAACATTTCTTACGCGAAAATATTACCGATGATGATATAAAAATTAGAGAAGCAAAAAGATTTATTGACCCGAAAGAAGGGAATGCTCATGACACAGTCACTTACGTCCCATCAATTAGCGAAGCTACAACATGGGACGATTTTAAACAAAACTTATTAGAATTTTTTAAAGAAATAACCCTTGCACAACCCTTAGCCACATTAGAAGCAGTCTTCCAAGCTAAATGGAAGAAAGAGGAACACGAAGATTTAAACAATTTTATTACACGTACACATAAACTTGTAGGAGAAGCCCTCCGGGCCGCAGAAAATGCATGTGGCATAACTTTCACTTCGAAACAAAGAAATCTAATAGTAGCCACAACCATTTACCAAAACCTACCCGGAGCACCTAAAAAAAAGTTTCAGGAGTTTTTAAATGTTGACAAACCTGTAAGTGTAGCCATAAACAAAACACGGGAACATTACCCCGATTTAGCAAACCAAACTACCGAAAGGGTAGAGAAACCCCTGTACATTATATTCAGCAGCAGCAGCCACAACACCAACAAAACAACCCTATAAATCGAGGCAATGCAGGGAACACCCCAGAAACAAGCCCCCCAAACCCAGAATACACGCCCTCCTCCACAGTGTTTTAACTGCGATAGTTTTGGGCACATGATAAGTCAATGTAATTACCCCTCGTATTGCTCCCACTGTCACGAACATGGTCATCGCCGTGGCGATCGCCAAAAGTGTGCTGATAAAGCCCCTGCAGGGTATAGACCCCACTTTCAGAAACCAAACCAACCACGTTCCCAAAACGTATCCCAAAAGTCAACCAATCCCCAGAAACCAGTCCATTCCCAGCCTCAGTCGAACTACCAACCCAATAGATCACGACCACAGGGTCAACCACACTCTTACCCCATGTACAAACCTCAATACAACCAGCAAGGTCAACTAGTTCGGTACGTAGAAGTACCCGGGGAGGAATCATTTTCCCCAGAGAACAGTTTTCAAGAACACCCTCCAGCGTATGATATTCCCGTAGAATATGACCCAGGTCCTCCCATAGAAGACCATTCGAGCCCTTTTTTAGACCCTACATTGGAGGCGGCAGTTCAACCTCCTCCCTCCTAAATTACAGTAATGAGCCCAGATACGCACACAAACTCCCCATCAGGATAATAGGTGCGGACCTCCTAGATTTAATAATAAATTGTAGCACCGATAACCAAGATTAACTGCTCTCCTAGATACAGGAGCACACGCGACGTTAATTAAGAAACAATGTGTAGATGAATTACTAGAGAGTACAAATTACAAATATGAACTTAAGGCACCATCCTGCCAACTCAGAGGAGTTACGGGCACACCCATACCCACATATGGAGAAATTGAGTTATATTTAGAAGTTGGAAACGCGGTATACCCCGCGAAATGTTGTATAGTGGACACAGTCGCCACCTTTCAGACAGACATCCTACTAGGTATGGATTTTTTTAACCGGAATCAATGGGAGATTTACCCAGCCGGAAAGTTAGTAAAGTGTCGAAATAGGACACACCATCTCCGCGAGAATGACAGACAACTTAATGCTAATAGACTTAGCTCAGTTCAGATTTCCGAAAGAAATAGGAAACCCCCTCTACTTGATAGCAGATCAAGTCAGCCGGTTGCATCCAGAGGGACAACCGCTCCAGAAATCAGACCCCAGGGTAATCAGTTCCAGTTGTTGAATCCAGTTGGATCAACACAGCAGTTTTCAGTCAGTCAGTTTCCAGACAGTCAGTTTCCAGACAGTCAGTTTCCAGTCAGTCAGTTTCCAGTCAGCCAGTTTCCAGTCAGCCAGTTTCCAGTCAGCCAGTTTCCAGTCAGCCAGTTTCCAGTCAGCCAGTTTCCAGTCAGCCAGCTTCAGTTCAGCCAATAAGGCAAATTTTAGTCGCCGAACCAGAATCAGATTCACAATTTTTCATATGCCCTACCGAGCATATAACAGTAGCACCTTATGAGAAGATTTGTTTCCTAGCAAAAGTAGTTAACAGTCAAGGAAAATTATTAGAGTCAGAGCGTACTCTGATTACAGAGAAAAGTAATTTCAAAAGAGATGTTCTTATTGCCCAAGTCCTTAGTCAGAGTCAGAATTCAGCTATCCCTGTTGTTTGTTTAAACAAAGGAAAAGTCCTATAGAATTAACTTCAAATCAGAAAATAGGAACTGTTTCCACAGTAGAAGTAGATTCAGATTTCCCCATCAGTATGATAAATCGTGTTTCCAGTTCCTTAGAATTAAATCCTTCAATATTAAAAGAAGAATATAAGAAATGTCTGGAGCACTCCCTTCAGGAGTCACCAGCTTTACAGGATCCCAAACTAATGGAATCACTTCTCGATTTCCTGATAAGAAATAGAGATGTGATTGCCCTAAAAGGAGATCCTCTGGGCCGAACTAATTTGGTCCCTTTTGAAATCAAGTTGGAACCCAATTCCAAACCCATTTTCATTCCTCCCTATCGGGTTCCACATTCCCAGTTAGTCACTATTGAGGAACACATCAAGGACATGTTGGAGCAGGATGTCATTCAGCCTTCAGCTAGTCCCTGGTCCGCTCCTATGATTCTCGTCTCCAAAAAGGACGGAACATCTCGCCCTTGTATAGATTTTAGACGCCTGAACAACATTACCATCCCAGACCGTTTCCCGATTCCAAACATGCAGGAAACAATTCTGAACGTAGGGAAAGCGAACTTCTTTTCATCCCTCGATTTAGCATCGGGTTATTGGCAAATGGAGGTCAGTCCCGAATCTCGGGCATTGACTGCTTTCTCCACTAACCGAGGCCATTACGAATTCCAGGTTTTACCTTTCGGAGTCCGAAATGGGCCTGCTAATTTCTCTAGGTTGATGAATATAGTCCTTTCCGACCTATTAGGTGTCGAAGCTCTCGTTTATCTTGACGATATTATCGTCTACAGTTCGGACATAAAAACACACTTTCAACGCCTTCAGAATGTGCTATCACACTTGAGAAAAGCACACCTTAAACTGAAGCTTGCAAAGTGCAATTTTTTACAAGAATCCCTGGTATACCTAGGATTCCTACTCTCGTCCACAGGAATTAAACCTGATCCAGCCAAACTCGAAGCCCTGGAAAGGTACCCTGTACCCAAGACCATCGACGACGCCCGTGCATTTATTGGTTTTGTCGGATTCTATCGGAACTTTATCCCCCAATTTTCGAATATTGCTAAACCCATTACTAATTTGTTCCAGAAAAATTCGAAATTTAACTGGGAATCCGATCACCAACATGCCTTTGAAACTTTAATTAATAAACTAACCTGTCATCCCATTTTACAATATCCTGATTACACAAGACCCTTCATCATAGCCACAGATGCTTCCTCCTATGGACTAGGAGCCGTCCTGTTACAGGACGTAGACGGTGTGGAATTACCCATTGCTTATGCCAGTCAACTTCTCTCTGCACCTCAACGGAATTATTCCACTACGGACCGAGAGGCCCTAGCGGTATATTGGGCTTTGAAAAAATTCCGAAATATCGTCTATGGCTACGATGTAACCATCAAGACTGATCATAAGCCACTCACGTACCTCTTCAAGGACAAGCTACTTGAAGGACGATTGAGTAGATGGGCTCTGTTGATTCAGGATTTGCAGCGAAAATCGTATACAAACCGGGAAAACTGCAAGTTATTCCAGACGGATTGTCGAGACTTAAGCCCGACGCCCGAGTGAATAAAATAGGAATTCTCCTGTGTTCGACTACGAGTGTCTGCAATACTCCCAACAACAGGACCAACACACCCAGAACCTTCGGGCGCGCCTGGAACAAAAGGAACCATCGAAGGTAAAAGAACAGTACAACCTCAAAGATGGGCTCGTACATTTCAGGAACGAAGATGGAAACGACCTCGTGGAGATACCAAAGGATCTCGTCGATATAGCCATTGGACTTTGTCACGACTCACCTTTGTATGGACACATGGGGCCGGATCGCACCATCAAGAGTCTTTTGGAGCGATACCACTTTCCCGAGATGAACAGAAAGGTACAAGAATACATCGCCGAATGTCCGTCGTGTTTAAAGCATAAGGGCAACGTACCATCCACAGCTCCGATGCATAAATATCCAGTATGCCAAAGGCCCTGGCAAAGAACTGGAATGGATATACTGGGACCATTTCCCAAAACATCAAAGGGAAATCAGTACATCATTGTGTTTACGGACCACTTCTCGCGTTACAGCGAAGTAGCCGCCATTCCAGACCAGACCTCGGAAACTGTGGCAAGAGCCCTAGTGGAACGCGTCATCCAAAATCATACCACTCCTTCCATCCTAATCTCGGATAACGCCCTTAGTTTCACTTCCAAACTGTTCGAGTCACTCTGTAACATGTGTAAATTAAAAATACACACATTGTGGCATACCATCCGCAGGCAAACGGCTTAGTGGAAAGGCACAATCGAAAGATCTTGGAAGCCCTGCGCCACGTTGTCGATGCATCCTCCCGTACATGGGATGATTCCCTTCCCATGGTACAAACAGCCATCAACAATGGCTATAATGTGTCCATCGGGGACACCCCTCATTTCGTTCTCTATCACTACGACAAGCGTCTACCTTTTGATTTGCCCGACCAAACCGACCCGGCAGTCCTAACATCTTCCGAAATGGCAGAAGCAAATCAGCAACTAGCTGAACGATCTTTCAAGATTTTTGACATAATCCGCTATGCCCTCGACCAACGAAACCAACAGATGGAGCAAGAGCAACATAGGCGTCATCCCCGTCAACGGACTATAATCGTCGGTATGCGATGTTATCTGAAGAGCGTGAAACCGCCAGGCTCATCGCAAATTATACCCAAAATGGGATGGCCCATATAGGATTATGAAAACCTCGGAAAAAATCGTTATGAAATCCTCGACCTCCGGGATCATTCCAAACTAAAGATCATTCACGCTGACAATTTGAAGATAGCTTCCGAACAACACCTTCCCAAAAAACAGCTGCCAGGCGTTCGAGCCGCCTATCCTTCAAAAGGTCAAGATATTAACAAATCGGGCAGGGATCAAAAAACTGAAGTGTCACCGCGGGAACCGCTACCCATGACGAAGATTGGTACCTCGTAATACCACCATACTCGAGGCAATCTCTGAACAAGAGGAGGCCCCAGAGCCAAGCGTCCCATCGGACCCAGACCCTGGAGAAACCCCTTCGAGAGGATCACTCAGTGGAACTCCACCATCTCCTCCAACTCCACCATCTCCTCTGTCACCACCCTCGCCGATTGATGATCGACGCACGGACCCTACATACCGCCCGCAAATGCATCACCCACGTGAACTAGAACCTTCACATAAGAAACGAACCCTCAGAATCCGAGCTCAACGGTCGACCCCCATTGCCACCAAAACGAGGCCGACCCCTTCGCCCACAAACACAAGTATCCACACAAGTATCCACACAACTACCCCCAGCTCCGTATAACTTAAGGCGTAGAAATGAATAAAATTGTCCCCCTTATAATTTTCCAAATTATTTACTCTTGTAGACCTAGCATTAAATTTCTACCGGAGTTGTTATAGAAAAACTTGCAGAAGGTAAATTTTTGAAAGGGCACGCAGACCTTTATATAAATTTGCAACCCCCTGCTAGAATTAAAATCAATCTCCTTCAGATACAAACCCAATTAAAAACGTTTGAAAGTAAAGTCCAAATTCTTTCCAAGGAAAAGATCAGATTAGTCGCGTTCTGTTAGAAAATACCCTCGAAAATATTCAAACTACAGCACGCGCCCTATCAGAAATATTAGCCTTACCATGGATACAAACTGAAACTAAAAATTCAGAAAACTTTAACCAAAGAAGTAAAAGGGGACTGATAGATATAGGAGGGAAACTGTTCAAAGGTTTATTCGGATTAGCAACCGAAGAAGATATTAAAAGAATTGAACTTAAATTGAATCTCTTCGCGCGAAATCGACAATATAATGGACACATGTTAGAACAAACTATTAGGTCATTACACGAAAACAATCGCTTCCTTCACTCCCTTTCGGACAGATTCACATACCTTGAATCCATGTTAGCTCAATACAAAGAACACAAACGATATCTAGAATTAATAGAGATAATGAACATACAAGTAACCCTAATCGATAAATACTTACAACGAATAACTACGATTCATTCCAAGGTTTTGCGTGCAACCCAGCTAGCCCATGGAAAAATCACTCTTTCCACCCTAATACCATGGGAAATACTCAGTCCTTGATTCACACCGCCCAGTCACAATTAAAATTATCACCCATATTCCCACTCAACCACACTAATTACCCTCAATTTCTAGAATACACCTGGACTGTACATGGACCACGCCCCTACACATACCTCATAATTATACCATTTTTCGATTCCTCACTTATGACGTATATAAATTTCACCCTTTCCCAACACCCTACCAAAATAACTCTAATGTCTATCGATTGTATTTACCCACCGTACCACCTTACCTTTTCCTCACCAAAGATCTATCAGCTTATTCTATGATGTCAGATAGCGACGTCCGGCATTGCCGATTCCCGCAACCAAATAAACAACTCGTCTGCCCTCCACTCAAACCAGTTATTCTTCCACTACTAGGTCTTGCTTTATCGATTTAATTCGTGACCGGCATGCCCCCGTATGTTCATTTAAAAATTTAATTCCCCTAAAACCATCCAACTACGAATTGGACCAGACATCTGGGTTTCCTTCGCGAACAGGACTGCCGCTACCTCGAGTGTCCATCGAATTATTCCCTCACAATCCCTATGGTTATTCGGCTACCAATTGGTTGCTCCTTGCGTTCAAAAGCCCTCCAAATATACAACCCGTATAAGGTTACCCTTAATAACTCATACCCATTCCGTCGCAAATTAAATTTAAACCCGTCATAGAGATCTTAAATCTCTCCATAAAACCTGTAACCATCCTACCCGAACTACATGCCCCTGAATGGAATGATCAATTGAGCCGGTTTAAAATTTCGGATGATAACCAAAACAACCTCTTACAAATACTACAACCGGTAACCATTTTCTCAACATCTGCCGTTAGTATCATTATTGTGTGTGCTATTATCCTCGGTATATTTGTGGTGAAAAGATCATTCTGGGAACAAAGAAAACCAAGTGACACGGAACATGAAACTATTTATGCACGACCAAGAGTGCGTACCCAGACCACGTGAACTAGACTTAACCACCCGACTTATGTTGTATATATAAATCTGTATTATAAAACCAATAGTTATCATCTAGTTAGCATTAGTTAGGATGTTACGTTATTATATTAATATCATTCTAGAGGGAAGAGCCCTGTAAAAATGAACCATAAATAATTCCCATATTCCTATATTATCTTATCCTTCATGTAATTCTTGTATTCATTTATATAGTCTCTGTATCCATTGTAAGAAAAAGTATCCATTTTAAAAATTCATGTGTTATATGGTTCATGTATTTATATAATCCTGTATATTCTTATATATTTAACTTTATATAATGCCTATACTCATATGTATGTACGTGTGTGTATTCATTTTTACATAAGGACCAAAATCGCCCAACGCGAGTTTGGATAAAATTTTTGATTTGCTTTCTACTTTGCTAAATAATTGGTGACCTGTTGTTTTTTAAAATCTCATAATCATTTTTTTAGATTTCGCTTAATAAGGAATCCTGTTAAGCTTTGCAATGTTCACATTTTGTATACACTCTCTTTCGTTATAAACAATGAGATCATGTCTTGCCTAAGCATTAAAATTGTACATCTTAAACCTTAAAATTTCACTCATATGCATATTTTAGTGTAAAGATGCATAGTCCGATTTCCACTTTTAGTTAACTTGGCAGATCATGATAACATCAGATCTGAAAAGTCGCGGTTTAAGATAAAAATATGGTTTCGTCTTCAAATATTTTGTTTACTCGTTCAAGCCTTACCACAGCTAAAAAATTTACTTATTTTCAAATATTGTGCAAAAATAATACAGCCTTTTAGCATTTAATAATAATAATGTTAGCAGTTTTTGGGTATATAAACCCACTAAAATTATTCCATTGTCATTCAGAAGCTAATTCAGAGGCTGAGCACTACCTGTATTTTAGCAGTAAATTACAGTTGGAGAAACTTTTTATTGTCCTTCGAGCCTTGCTCTCTTCAGAAGAACTTAGTCTTAAACTTTCCGGATACGCTATAAGAAGAATCCGGAACCTTCAGCATTTTAGTAGTAAGTCTATCAGAGTCCTCCGAGCCACTATAGAAGAACTCGGAGAGTAATATAGAAGAAAACTACTTCAAGTCACACATCCGTTGCTGCCACCTAACTAGAACCCCCGTCGACTTCGAACCAACACGGGCCATAGACGGAGGGGTTAACATATATATATATATGATGAATAAAACCACGAAGGAAAGGAAACACAAAATGGTGCTCAAGCGCTTTCGTCTAATGACATCCTCAGGAACACTGAAGTATATAAAAAGGTTAAGCCTATATATAGGTTACAGAAAGAAAAAAAGAAAAAATAAATAACACACATACACACAAACACACATATATATATATATATATATATACATATCTATATATACAAATACATACATACATACATACATACATATATATACAATAAACAGAGAAGTAAAAATAATAAAAAATTATTAAAAATTAAAACCTTAAAGGATTACCAATGAGGCGTACAGATTGTAAGGAAAAATATCGATTTTTAGCACAAGATCAAATGGATTATAAAAATACAAATTTATACTGGAACTCTGCCGGGTTTTAGCACAATGCTGCCTATGGTCAGGTTTCGATATATATAAAAAAAAAAAAAAAAAATAAATAAAAAAAAATAAAATGCAAATTAAAAGT